>SNQJ01S0117055.1:50382-67515 GCA_010110895.2 Picea sitchensis | reverse complement strand
GTGCCCCTTAGAATCATCGTGAGCGACTGTCAAAGTCTGCCCTCACGACATCGTGGATCCTCTCGAACTAGGTAATCGTTAACCTACAGTTCGAGCCACGACGGGAGTGCTAGTAGGCTGTGGCAGGGCTCCTGTCCACACCTCTCCCTCAACCTCTTTGGAAATCGTGTGTGGCCCCTTTACTCCATATGTGAGTCTGGTCGGCAAGCTATCGTCAGCCTGCATCATCAACCGTGATGTCAGATCATGTCAACCACATATCATCAAAACAATAAATATCATGGTAAATAAATCAACTCAAATAGCACACTCCCTGACTCAATCCAGAGTCCAAGGGCTCCGTCGATGCCTCTACATCCTCCAGGTCAAAAACCCTGCACACTCAATAAAAGTGAGTCAATAGCACCTGTTTTATGTCAAATAAGTAAAACATCATGTCATCTATCATAACGCATCATCATCAAGGATAAATGTTTGATCATCATAAAAATCCAGATCACTTGCGATAAAGTGTCCTCAAAGAATAAGTTTTCTAAGTTTGCCAGAGTGGGATGTTACACATACTCAAGAGGAAATGTTAGATTACTCAAGAAAAAATGGGAAATCACAAGCTCACCTTCCCTCATTGGATACAACACCTGATCAATTACTGAGACCTTGTCTTGAGAAGGCCAACATGACTGTAAAGGATCCTTATCAGAAGAAATTAAACACCAAGGATAAGACGTCACATAATTCACCCACGGCAGGGCAAATTCTACTCGAACAGTAGGAAGATACAAAGGGGAAAATAGAAATCGGACTAGGATGGTGATTATCAGATGAAAGTTTATCAATAGTGAAAATAATTTCATTGTGAGGGAAATGCATCACATTAAAGAGTGTAGACACAACAACCTTCATAGAATAAAGATAATCAAACCCAAGAATCATATTAAAGTATAAAGGTCCTGGCACCACTAACAAATCGATAAGAATAATATTCCTGCCTAACATGATATAAAACTAAGGAATAATCCCCAGAAATTCGCTAGGCCTTATGTCAAAATCCAAAACTCATTGGTAATTGACACAAGCTTGGGAGAACCCAAATCTTTCCAAGCCAAGGAGGATAAAATACTTGTAGAGGATCCTTCATCTACAATACATTGACAAATGTATTTCAAGATAGATTCAACTAGAATCATTATCTGGAAAGGTGTAGAAGAAGGAAGGTGTGGCTCTATAAGATCATTCCAACCAAAGAAAACCATCCTAGGACTTGGAGGGAGCATACTCAAAGAGAGTGGAATTCTCCCTTGTTTAGAAGGTAATAAACTAGAAACACTAAATATGTAGTTTAAATATGCATCACTCCCTAAAAGAAGAGCGGGATGAGTCAAATATTTCGTCGGCTCAACCAATTTGGAAGATTGGTCACTCTCCAAGAGAAGAGAGGAATTGATCAAAGATTGCATTGGCGTGACCACTTCCTCAACCAATGGTTAAATAGGATGTGATACAACATGGTCAAGAGACACATCAACCCCCCAAAAATGATTGGTATCAACCGAATATGGAATTGGCACAATCACTTCATGAACTAACATTTGATTATATTATTGGGAAACTAAAGATGACATAGAACTAGAAGGGCCTTCAAACAAGGGCCATGCTCTTCATACCACGACAATCATAGGTCACAAATGAGTAAGACAATATCCTTTGAAAATATTACAAGGTAAATTTGGCTTATCATATATTGTATAGGATTCTCAACTATATCAATGCCCCCGGCATGACTTGCAATGGTTGGTGGGTTTCCCCCAGCATGACTTGCAATAGCTGGTGGATTACCCCTAGCATGAATTGCAGTGGCTATGTGTTGATCTCCAACATGACTTGCATAGGTTGGGGGCATTTATCCGGTATGACTAGTGGTGAATAGAATATCTCTCCCAACATGAATTGCAGAGGTCGGTTTCTTTCCCCCATCATGACTAGAAGAGGTTGGAAACATGTATCCAACATGACTATCAAAGGTTAGTGACATGACTCCAACATGAATCACAGAGGTCGATGACTTAACACTAGTATGACTAGCAGTGACTGGACTTTTACTTTCGTCATGACTTGTAGAGGTTGGTTTCTTTCCCCTAGAATGACTCACAAAGGCGGGTGATAGGTCCCTAACATGACTAGCATATGTCGATGAACTTTTTTTCTTACTTTTCCTCTTACTCTTCCTTTTATACTTTTTGTTACTAGTATCTAGAATTTCACTAGAAGAGGGATAAGGAGAAGGAGTAGAATTTGTGGTTGCGGAAGGTGAAGAATCAACATTCATATGACACCTGTGACATAAGGTGCTTATTTAAGAATCATCAAAAGCATTTGAGACATTCAGAGTGGTCCAAAACCAAACCAGTAGTCTTGTTGGAATACCGAGAGGGGGGGTGAATCAATATGAGCATTTTTATTTCTTTAACCAAAACATAAAATATTTAATAACATTCAATATATCATCAATACTATAATTCAGTGCATAAAGAACACATAAAAATAGTACACCAAAACTTTACGTGGAAAACCAATGCGAGAAAAAACCACGAAATGATATTCTTATTTATCAAATAGTGCATTCATTGGAAGAACCAACTTCCTATTTCTCCAGCTACAACTAGAAGGAGGCTCCAAACCCCTATTTATAGGCTTCAACCTGAAGGAAGCTCCAACTCCCTAATTTACTGGCTCTAACCGAAAGGAGGCTACAACCCCCTTTCCTTTCCCCGTCCAACCATGCTAAAATATAAATCTATACCAATCTATCACTACCTATGTCACTGATAACTTGTTTTTGTTGTTGTTTATGATACTTCTATTGTTGCTACTTATTTTGATATCTCATCAAAACTGTAACCACATACACCTCATACCAAGATCCAGAAGAGAGTTCTCCAAATCAAATTCTTATGAATCACTAAGACATGTATGTTCCTTATTTATTCATAATAGACACCCTAACATACACAGGAAGACATACCTTCAACCTGTAGCTGACCTGAATTTTAGATCCTTGATCTTCAAAACAATTTCTTCACAGGTTCGCGACCCACACACTACCTGCTCATGAATGTCTATGTTTTTCCTCATGGTAGCTCGCGGATGTATGTGATTTTCCTCCTGAACACTGAATATTTATGCAAAGAACCTGCATTTTAAATATTTCTTTGTATGCTCAACTACTACAAACTTCTTCCTTCATTGGACTTGGTTGACTTCCTCTCCTTCTCTCTGATATGCCAATTAGTGTTCACATAAGATATTTTCCAATTGAATCTTCTCTGTTTTTAAATGAGGATCTCATGATGACGTGAAACTCACATAAGATCTCATGATTACATGCAACTCACATGCAACTTGTTAAATTTTGTTTATAGTCTCATGATGACATGCAACTCACATGCAACTTGTCAACTTCTATGTATGGTTACTTTAACATGCACTTGACATGCAACTTGTTAAATTTTGCTTATATATACTTTACTTCGAAATGAAACTTGTTAACTTCCTATTCAAGGGTTGACATAAATGACAACCAATATTTCAACAACTAATCTTTCAAAATTAACCTTTTAACAATTAATCATTCAACAGTCTCCCCCTTTGGCAATGATGGAAACACTTAGACACAACACTTAGATATGGAAAACACTCATTCTCATGTTGTCTCCCCCTATATCCATGCCTCTTATCTCTATTTCCATGCCTATATTTTTCACTCCCCCTTTGACATCAATGGAAAAGGGTGACTTATCCTTGGGGATGCTCCCCTTGTCTATAAGCCTTTGATATCTATTAATGTTTCCCTTCATGGTGGTTCGTCGTATAAATATTTGATAAAAATAATTCAAAAATAATTCAAGTCTTTCATTATTACTGTTTCTCTCCCCCTCTCATACTATGCCAACTTCCATGTAAATCATTTTGGAGCTGAAAATTCTCCTAGTTTTTGTCTAAAATACTCAAAAGTCTCCTTTAGAAGAGGTTTGGTGAATATATATGCAATCTATTATTTTGTCCCAATCTCTCTACCTTGATGTTATTCTCTATAAATTGTTCCTGTAAAAATTGAAATTTGATAGAAATATGTTTCATCTTGGAATACATCACTGGATTCTTAGAGATACTTATAGCATTGGTGTTATCACACAATATCAGAATATGATCGTCATATTCCACCTGTATGTATTGCAAATTTTTATTAATCAAAGAACCTATGTACAACATTTTGTTGCAATATACTCTACTTTTGTTGTGGACAACGATATTGAAGACTATTGCTTGTTCAACTAGGATACCAGGAAATCACCCAAGTAGAAGGTTGATCCACTCGTACTTCTTCTTATTGGGCCCTTTGTTTTGATGAATAGAAGTTGCATAGGATATTTACGAGCTTTGTTTTTGTGAACAGAAGTTGTGAAATCTATTTTAGAACCAGACAGTCGACCAAATGAAGGAACATAAAGAAGAGAAAAAGGAATGCGCAAAAATAAATAGTTAGAACATAAAACAATTGGAAGGACAACACAACACCAGTTTTGGAGAAAGAGGTTGCAACCTAATCAAGAAGAGGAGATAACTCCCAGGTTCTCAAAGACTGAATCATGTTATAGATATGATATCAATATGATTTTAACAAGGCTGCAGGTTGGGAAATTTGGTTAAGTTTAGACAGGTTGGAAAAGGTCGAGTCCAAGTCTGAGTCTAGTTCGACTTATTATTGTTGTTAGCTTAGCTAAATCCTGAGGTCTGAGTTAGGAACCAGACTAATAATGTAATAGATTCATGTAGTATTGTAGGGTTAAAAAGAGCAAGGTAATGATATAACCTTGTCTCACAGTAGTAGAAGCACTTGTTGATTATCATTGACATGACCAATTCTATATGTGACTCAAGATGATATTGTATTTTAAGAAGAAACCTGTTATATGATAACAAAGGGGGAGACCCAATTATTTTGAAAATATCTTGCGTATTTAGCCTTTTAATTCTATCTAATGTATTCTATGTTATATTTATATCGGATATGCTGAAATGATTATAGCTTACATGTGAATTTCAACACAACTCTGTTTCTCCATTCTCGTCTAGGAAATGTTCAGTACTGCAATAGGTTCAAGCTATTTTTCATAGGAATGATATGAATATTGATACTTTGGAGATATGTTTGAGTATTCTCCTTACCCTTCCCTCTCCTATGTGTCTCGGTTGTGATTCGGGTGAGACGTATTCCCTCCCAGGAAGATGAAAATTCCAATGCACTAGACTACATCGGTACCTTTTGTTGTTAACTTGAAGAGGACCCCGGTCTGATCACTTTTGCACCAACAAAATGGTTTTGTTGTCGGGACCTATGATTTAAAAGGGAACCTATAAGGAGAATTCTTCCATGGATCTATAGATCTGACGTTCGACAATGGTGGGAATGAAATTTTGATGCATTTATATGGAAGGAAGCAGAGTTGTGAGATAAAAGCGCGAATGCTACAAGAGACCTTGTCTTTTATTTAGAAAGATCGAGTGACCAGTATGAGATATTCTAGGTAAAATTATCAGAAGATCTGTTCCATTGGATAGATCAACTACAAGAAGCTCTAAAATTCAAATAACACGTCAAGAAGACCTATACTTGGGACACATAGAAGATCACAACACTTCATCGGTTAGATAACCAGATTACATGAGAACTTGATTGGGTTAACATGAATATGGAAGGGTATATCATTGAATTCAAAGCTGAGAATCATGAATATTTTTCATGAGCGGAAGAAATTTTCAAGAAAGGTGCACATGGGATAATGTTGAGGGAAATTCCCCTGTCGATCAAAGAATTCTTGATGGAGGAGGGGATGTTGACTATTCCCTCAACTGAGATAGAAGCCTAAACACCTACGCTTGGGGAACAATGATTTTGGGGTAGGATCATGATGTAAGAAGGGGAAAGTGTTCTTTGACAGATGGGGCAATATCAAGAAAATAACGTAAGAAACGAGTGAGCCTTGAGGAGAGCCGCCATATTTGAGAAGTGGTGGCATGGAAAGGTAAATAAAGAAGCAAAGCAGTCTAAGGTGTTGCAGAAATAAATTGGATCAATAGGAATAGATTAAATAAAGAAGGAAGAGTTGAGGAAGTTAAGACGACAAGAAAGACTAGTCAGTCTAAGATTACAATAGAGGGAAGCGTAGAGAGAAAGAAGTCCCGGGGTGGGCGGAAAAGAAGAGGAGTGTGCAGAAGCAAGGGAAGATGAAGTAGTTTTGGATCTTCCAGAAGATCAAGAAGATCCAATCCTGATATCAGGAAACATCAAGAATTAGGATGAGAAGGCTACTCCAGAGGAAGAAAAAGAGACCCCCCAAATCAAAGAAACCCACCCAGAAATTCAGTGGAACCAACCCCGAATCACCCATTCCTCAAGTGCCCTCTATACCCATGGTAAGCTCTATACTAAATACTTATGCTAGTTCTATTCCATCACATTCATTCAGTCAGTCACAACATGTAAGTGTAAATACTAGGAGGTTATTAGGATCCCCTAGCATATCGCGCCCAGGTCCATTAGGTTTCATTTTAATAGGAACAGTAAGACCCAAAATGGATAGAAATATGGGAGGCTTAATTACCCGATACCCATAATTCTGGGGTAAAGGGGATGAGCATGTAGAGCAACATTTGTTCCTATGTGAATCCATATGGAGATCCAGAGGGACTCTCAATGCAAACAAGTTAGTATAATTCCAGACTACCTTGAGGGGTCATGCCCTCAAATGGTACATGAAGGATATTGAACCAGGGGTGTAAGGACAAGTGTTCACCCTTTACCAAGTCCGTCTAAATTTTATAGCCGAATTAAAGCTACCTCAATCAAAGAAACAAGCTCTCTCTAAGTTGTGGGATATTCAACAAAGGACAGGAGAATCTTCCTAGGAGTATAGTTAGAAATTTAAAGATGCTATTGGGAGGTTAGCACATAAAATTCACGAATATCACCAGAGAGAATGGTACATCCAAGGAATATTACCTCTGATGAGAATTCCTCTAACAAAACAACGGATAACCACCTTAAAAGATGCCTTGGACTAGTCAATGAAAATTGAATCCATGGTAGGTTATCCAAGGAGTATGAGAGTGACCAAACCTCCAGTGGATGCAAATTTCTCGTAAATCTAGGGACAAATATCAACACTGATGGAGAATATTCAAGAATTAACTATACCAAGACCAGGATGAACTCGGGTTTGGTGAACAAGATGTTACATAGAGGGGCATATGGAAAATGAATGTCTACACATCAGGGGAATGGGACCTCCTCATAATCCAATGGGACCCTCTCCAGGACCAACAGGAGGAGTTGTGAAAGTATCTACAACTCCACCATTCCATGAACTAGGGATATACCATGCCTTTCCAAGCACTCAAACATATCATCTAGTTGAGTATTGTGAGATTTGTCGGACACACGGGTATGCGTTGAGGCAATGTCCTCATGATGAAGTATATGATTGTAACCAATACAATACATTGTGAATTTTGTGCATCTACAACACATGCTACAAATCAATTTAGAGTGTTGGATGTGCTTGTCAAAAAATTAGATCGGACAACATCCATAATAAATGAAACCCCCCATGGACCTAGAAGGGGCCAAGGAGGTGGGGTTGGAGGTGTATTCATATGAGGAAGAAATGGAGAAAGAGGGTATGGAATATGTTACAACTGCAATTAAAAAGGTCAATTGGCCAGAGATTTCCCTCACCCAAGATGACCATGGTTTTATCACTGTAGAACTAACGGGCATGCAACTGAAGAGTGCCCAACACTGATCATGAAATGGGAGGATCAGGTTCGTCAAAAAGGAGATAAATTCATAGGATCAGAACTGAAAAATGGAATCGAGGGACAATTACCTAAGATCAACATCATTACCCTCAGAGGAACAAAAACTAGGGCAGGTGCAGACAACCATCCCAAGATTCAAAAAGAAGCTCCCAAGGATGGTAGGTATGACCCTTTGAAACAAAACGTTTTCTTCAAAGATGAAATAGAAATATTTAAGAGTATCCCTACTGTAGAAATAGTGGAGAATTTCCCCTAAATTAAACTTTCAACTTAAACTTGCGTAACCCCCTACCTCACCACCAACACCTAGAAACTATGTGATTCCAAAGAGACACCCTAAGTAGTCTCAAAACATAATCAATTTCTAGTTTCAATTGTTCTTTGATATCCTCGAGGATGACCAACTTACGGAGAAGTTTCACGACACCTTTTACTTAATAATAGGAAATGAGGGAACTTCATAATCCATCATAATGACCAACCTCCCTAAGAATAATACCCAGAGAATACAAAGAAGAAAGGTGCAAACAGGAAAATAATTTAGGTTCGAAGCCCATCTATATGATTTTGAAATTAAATATGTCATGCTATATTTGGGATCCGATGTCAACATCCAACCCAAAAAGACCTAGGAAGCTTTTGGAAAACCTTAGTTGGTGTATTCCCCCATCCAGTTGAGAGTGGAAAACCAATACTTCATTTTTCGAGTAAGAAGGCTGAAAAATGTAGAAATAGATGTTGCGGGAGTTAAAACCACAACTGATTTTGAAGTAATTGAAATCATGGGAGATAAGGATTCCTACCCTTCTCTACATAGAATTGATTGGGCATACGACAACTATGCTATCATTGATCTAAATAAGGACACCATGACATTTGAAGTGGATGGGATAAAAGTGGTCCAGCCCTTAGATCTGTATTTAGGGCCTAGATACACTGAACCAGTGGAACAAAATATGGAATGAGATGCTCTTGAGTAATTATACACCATAACAACAGGAACGAGATCGGATTACATAAATCCCACTATAGATGGATCGGTAAGTTGGAGACACATACAATATGTTGATGAGGATTTAGAATTAGCATTTGACAATTGGTAGCAAGGCTCATACAAACGATTCTCAAGACAATGCAAAATTGTTAGAGCAGTGAAACGGATTGGAACCGAGATCATGGAACACCCAACATATGATGGTACTTCAGAGGTACACAATTTTCTTACCAGTATGGAAGAGAAAATTGTGGTAGATCAAAGGATCTTAGTTCTTGACTTATCTTGAGAGGATACCCCCGCTAGATGGAAGGACACTCATAGAGCCTTGATTATGGATTGGGAATATGTAAAGAAAGCCATACGATGTCGATTCCAAAGTAGGGATCAACTGAAAGAAGAGATGAATATATATTTTCAATATGCGCAACTGTTCGATGGACGATCTAACCCCAAAGTGCATATTGAGCACTATTTAAAATAGTGGCAAGTTGTGAATGTACCCTCTCACCTATGGGTCCAGGTATTTCTCCACTTGTTGGGTCTAATTCCAAGAKCCTGGTACATAAATGAGGAGACCAAAAGACAAACAAGTTGTTGGCAGACCTTACAAGACCATTTTTGCAAAGAATTCTCCTTTACAAGTAAGTAACTTGATCTCAGCACAGTCCTTCAAAGAATYTGAGAAWTGCTTTTTACTGATATTTTCAAATAGATATCAATCCCAATAGTATGTGTTGACCATGTTAAATTATGTCAGTCTATTCTAATTCATGAATYCGATAAGATACCTATAGCTTGTTGCAAAATTGATAAARACCTGGMAAAACCTGATGACTTAGAAGAAACAAAAACATAAACAGAAGGTAGTAGAGAGATTCAAGATACTATACCTAGTCACACATGTAGCTCCTATAACCATCCACTAAATTTCTAAAAAGTTAATATAGGGAGTAAAAAGAATCCTAAGATAGCTTCCATAAGATATTACTAGGATGAGAAGACTATGAATGAAGTCCACAACTTGTTGCGCGAGTATGAAAAATTGTTCCCAAAAACGTTCTCAGAAATGAAAGGTATAAAAGGAGCCATGGGAGAAATGAAAATCAAGTTAAAACCCAACTCAAAACCTATGAATAAAAACCCATACCACCTTAATCCTAAAATAAAAGAGAAGTTCAATAAGGAAGTAGACAAAAATTTTGCGGCGGGACTTATTTTCCTAATCGAAGAAGTAGAGTGGATTAGCCCCATAGTTATCCAGAGAAAGAAGGATACATAATACATTTGGGTCTATGTGGACTACAGAAGTATGAATTCTGCATGTGTGCAGGATCCATTTCCAACACCTTTCAGTGACGAAGTGTTGGATCAGGTTGCGGGAAAATAATCTTACTCATTTACAGACGGATTCTCAGGATATCACCAAGTAAGAATTGCAGAGGAAGACAAGAATAAAACCACATTCATAAATGAGTTGGGAACATTCACATACAATGTGATTTCCTTTGTCTTAAATAATTCCACTGAAGTATTCTCTCAGATCGTAATAGCATCATTTCGAGAGTTCATCCACAAGTTTGTAGAGGTCTACGTGGAGGATTGGACATTATACATCCTATTAAAACAACATGTAGGGCTACTCTGGTTAATTTTTCATAGATGTCGTGAATTGAAGATATATTTGAACCTATGGAAGTGCATCTTCTATGTACCACATGGAAATCTACTAGGCCATATTGTATGTCGGGAAGGAGTCCCGGTAGACCCAGCTAAAGTTGTCGTCATTATGAACATGTCGCCACCTACAAGAGCTAAAATATTGTGCTCATCGATGGTACATACAAGATATTACCAAATATTCATCAAAAGATATGCAACTATCATCGCACCTTTGGAAAAATTGTTGAATAATTCTGAAATATTTTGGTGGACACCAGAATGTGACAAAGTGTTCGACATCCTCAAAGAAAAAATGCGTATTGTACCTATCCTGATATTCCCCAATTTGTAAGTTCAATTTCATGTACATGTGGATGCATCAATGATCTCCCTAAGAGSCATCTTAGGGAAACCAGGGGAAGGAAATATGGACCACCCTATTTATTTTTCCAGCAGAAAGATTTTGCAAGATGAACAAAACTACATAACCACTGAAATGGAAGGTCTAGATATGATTTATTCATTACAAAATTTTAGACACTATTTGTTAGGTTCTCATTTCAAGTTTTTTATTGAACACTCTATGTTGAAGTACCTAGTCAATAAACAAGTACTTGAAGGAATCATTTGCAGGTGGCTACTACTCTTTCAAGAGTTTTCATTCGAAGTAATTGTCAAACTTGAAAGATGCAATGTAGGTCCAAATAACCTTTCAAGGTTGGAATCAGGGGAAAGTGGTGGAGCAGTAGATGATCATCTCTCAGATAAAAACCTGTTCTGAATTGAGGCCATCCCAAAGTATCTTGAATACATTGATGTCTTCCTCGGTATAGGGACTTTCCTAGAAAATTACTCTAAAACCCAAAAATGACATATGGTGGTTCGAGCATATGATGATAAATTGATTATAGGACAACTTTACAAATTGGGAATAGAAAGAATCCTCATAAGATATGTCTTCAACCATGAGAGGAAATATATCCTGTCAGAATGCCACATTGGAGTTGTAGGAGGACATGCTGGAGGTAAATATACCGCACAAAAGGTACTTCAAGATAGATTATGGTGGGATATATTATTTAAATACATTAAAGAGTATGTTATATCTTGTGACACCTGCCAAAGAGTAGGGAAGCCATCATGCAGAGATTAATTACCCCTTCATCCAGTTAGAGCACTTCAGGCATTTGAGAAATGGGATGTTGAATATATTAGACTGATCAAACCCCTAGCTAGGCATTCAAAGGCCAGATACATCATTATCGTAACAAATTACCTCACAATATCTCCCGAAGCAGAGGCATTTCAATATTGTTCGACAAATACAACTTCTATATTTATTTTTGAAAATGTAAATACTCATTTTGGATGCCCTAGAAGCCTGACCAATTATCAAGGTAGTCACTTTATCAACAACACAATCACAATGTTGACAACATAATCCTTATACAACAGAATAAGACTAGTCCCTATCATCCACAAGCTAGCGGTAGAGTGGAGGCATTTGATTAAATTCTAGAAAAAGGACTGACAAAAGTATGTTGTGAAAATAGGGAAGAATGGGATGATAGAGTTCCAGTAGTCTTGTGGGATTACATGAATACCACCAAGAATATACACAGGTATATCCCATTTCAGTTGGTTTATGGGAAGGAAATTGTTGTACCTACATATTTTATCACCCCTAGTCTCTATATAACACAGGCTACACACATGAAAAATGACGAATCGGTTGCGCAAAGTATTGCATACTTGCAGGAACTTGGGGAAGCGTGATTTCTAGCAAATTTTCATCAGTTAGTTGAGAAATCTAGATAGAAAGTTTGGCATGATAGGACCATTAAGTTCAGAATATTTGCACAAGTGGATAAGGTATTACTCTATGACAGTCGGTATCAGAAGTATCCAGGAAAGTTGCACATGCATGGGTTGGGTCCATTCATAGTTGCAGAAATCTGACACTCTGGTGCAATCAAGCTAATGCAACTGGATGGTATCCTTTGACCAGGTTGGGTGAATGGTGCTTTCCTGAAGCCCTACATTTCTCAAGTTTTAACCAAAGGACTATTTATCTAGTCCAAGGGAGTTGGTACAGTAGTTATATTTTGATTTTCGGTAATTTCTTTAATACATGTAATAATGTCAGAATGTGCGTAGTGGTGCAACGACATATGGTTTTTCCATCTCAATGTTGCTTCTCTGCAGAAATTGTTATAAAAATAGGATCGTGGAGCAATAAATAAATAAAAATGTGTAAATAAAACATAGAAGATACACAATAAAATAGAGAAACAGATATACGTGGTTCACCCAGTGTGCGATATGTCCACCAAATAAATTGCTAGGTCCTTCAATTATTATTATCCAATAAATGAAAGGATACAACCTATAGCACACCCACTATAACTTCCTCTTATTTCTCTCAGAGTCTCCTCACTCATAATACAATATTCTTTATGATACATAGCCGCAACACATTTCCCTCATAATAGAGGGTTTCCTTCTAGGGAAAAAAACCCTAACATAACTTCTACCATCAGATCTGTGACCTTATAATGAATGGTCCATATTTACTATGAAATTACAATATACATTTAGATGACAATTCTTCCTTCAGGGGCTTCACTCCCGAACCCCCCAGCCGGGGGGATAGCTCCCTCGGACCCCGCATGGGGGGAAAGCCCCACTGCACTTCCCCACATGGAGGAGTGTACGTTATTTCGGGGTGTAAAGTCTTCATGGGGTATAAACATGGCTGAAAAAAAGGCCTCTGAATTAGGAAGATAATCAAGATCCACAACCAACATAAATGTTGACTTAGCTGCAGAGGGTCGGATGATTCACCATTTCATTAAATAAGGTCATTAAACATGATGGAGACCCTCATTTTGGTTGGAGGGGGAGAATATGAACTGTATCACATCCCACATACCATTCTCATCATGTCCATTCATACCCTTTATGGTAGCTACAGTAACCCGTCAGAACATTCCATCAAATCATAAACGCATGATACGAGTAGATGTTATCAGTATCCCCGCTAGGATTCTCAACCATTAAAAAAGTAATCCCCTCAATTCGACCATGTCCCAGTTAATATGGTCATTAAATCCAAATATCACCTTAGGGATTTCACCATGTTATCAGTCCTGTTAGATGTCAGAGCCTGAGATTGCATCATTGGCCGAATGATGAATGTATTTATGAGTGATTACAAGGCTATCCACTTTTATCATTTATAAGATCTCATGAACCCAAGGGTGAGACTCATTGTTTATCTCAACTACCCTCTATTTTTGAGCTATCTGCACCCTAGCCTAATCTATGAATTCCTTCTTTCCCCAGTCATGAACCCGACCCCTAACTCATCTAGTATATCAATGCTCCTGAGCCAACATGCTGAGAGTAGCAGGAAGACGAACTTTGACTCCCAAAGAATAAATTCCAAATGAACCATATGATTCCAGGGTCGAGATCATGGGAGATGTCAAGGGAAAGGAAAAGAAAGAAAAACTCCTCGACCTCGACCTGAATGACCAAGTATTGTTTTGTCAAATGAAAATTAGTGTGTTCTGGGACTTGGTTGCACACTCAATGGGGTTCATGTAGTTTTTACCAAAACCAGACTTAATCAATTTGTCCAATTCCACCATTATGCACCTCAGGGATCTACCAGTCTTCGGGACTACTGGTGAGGTTGCATGGAGCACCAAGTTTCTGATCTATCGTGTGCATGACATGAGATTATGGCTCGAAAAAATATACCCAATTTATATAGAGGAAACCTAAAAACTCATCAAATTGTCCATTGAGGGTGAGGATGTATCTAAAGGATTCCAAGGCCCAAGTAAGCATGGGAAAAATAAGGGATAATTCAGCCTATATGAGAAATTCCACACCCAGAGGGGCAGACGCACAGTGAATATTGAGACAATTCTACCAAAGAAGATCCTAACATCATGTTACATGATTTCATGTAAGGTCATGTGTTCATACTATAAAGACAAATGCACTTTAGACGCTCTCTCAATAGAATACTTTTGTGCAAATGGAGAAGTGTTCAACTGGTGTAGCTACTTTTTAGAGGAACTCTTCATTGATTGCAAGGAATATCAGGATAAAGGAGGAACCTTTACCCATGTATACCTATTCATTTCATTTTCAATGTGGAAAAGGCGACCACCCATAGGAATACAGTTGGAACTTGCATACAAGCGATGCCTAGAAAAAATGTTTGAACCTTGGTATTCAAGGGAGGACTCAGAGAACATGGATTTAAACAACACGAAATTCTTGAAGTGGTACAACTAACTCATAGACGCAACTCAACAGTTGTGCATACCATAGGAATTGTTGAATATAAACAAAAGGAATATAGCATTTGGGATAAATCGCCACTATACTTTTGTCTGGTCGAGGCATGCGAAGCCCGAGGACTTCCACACAAGGCCACTACCATTCTATCTTGACGAATAATCCTTTGAAAAATAAGTTATGTCATGGAATCGAGTTAAGCACAACCCTCACAAGTTAGGTATGAATTACCTCTTTCCACCAAAGCTTCTGAAGAAAAAGGGATAGGAATAATAAGCAGGGTCGAGTTCCATCACAACAGAGAAGAAGCAGAAGGTTCAAATGCCAATAGATTCAGAGGAAAAAGAGGAAGAGAAAACCCTGGAGAAAAATAAGAGGGCATTGCCATTATTTCCATAGCTTCCATAACATGCAATGCTATCAGATAAGGATTTCAACGAGATCCTAGTTGCTACGTTCATAGAGGATGTCTCAATAAAGAAACCTCGAACAAGTGTTTCCCCTGCCAAAGTCATAAACCCACAACCAATATCTAAAGCTTTAACCCATACCAGGGCATACACTCTTGCTTCCCAGATTGTGATTAACATCACAAATGACCCTAAGCTAGATGCCAGTGCATACACGACCCTCATTATCGAGCAAGCCCCATCTCCACCAAAGGACACCATCGTTCCCTTCCAACCCACTTCACCCGAAACAATGAAACTATATATCCCCAAAACATCTGAGAACATGGAAGAAACAACTACCTTGACTACTACAGCCTTGAGTCAGTCATTTCCTCCATTTATACCAATTCTGGTCACTCTACCCTCCGTAGAGATTCAATAACCAGAAGTCCCACCACTTACTCTAGTACCACAAATTTTGGTTACCCAGAGTCCCTACTGTAGAAATAGTGGAGAGTTTCCCCTAAATTAATCTTTCAAATTAAACTTGCGTAACCCACTACCTCACCACCGGCACCTAGAAACCATCTGATTCCAAAGAGACACCTTGAGTAGTCTCAAAACGTAATCAATTTCTAGTTTCAATTGTTCTTTGATATCCTCGAGGATGACCAACTTACGGAGAAGTTTCACAACACCTTTTACCTAATACTGGGAAATGAGGGAACCCCATAATCCATCATAATGACCAACCTCCCTAAGAAGAATACCCAGAGAATACAAAGAAGAAAGGTGCAAACAGTAAAATAATTTAGGTTCGAAGCCCATCTATATGATTTTGAAATTAAATATGTCATGCTATATTTGGGATCTGATGTCAAAATCCTACCCAAAAAGACCTGGGAAGCTTTGGTAAAACCTTAGTTGGTGTATTCCCCCATCCAGTTGAGTGTGGAAAACCAATATTTCATTTTTCGAGTAGGAAGGCTGAAAAATGTAGAAATAGATGTTGCGGGAATTAAAACCACAACTGATTTCGAAGTAATTGAAATCATGGGAGATAAGGATCCCTGCCCTTCTCTACTTAGGATTGATTGGGCATACGACAACTATGATATCATTGATATAAAGAAGAACATTGTGACGTTTTAAGCGGATGGGATAAAAGTGGTCCAGCCCTTAGATCTGTATTTAGGGCCTAGATACACTGAACCAGTGGAAAAAAATATGGAATCAGATGCTCTTGACCAATTATACACCATAACAACAGGAACGAGACCAGATTACATAAATCCCACTGCAGATGGATCGGTAAGTTGGAGACGCATACAATATGTTGATGAGGATTTAGAATTAACATTTGACAATTGGTAGCAAGGCTCATACAAATGATTCTCAAGACGATGCCCAATTTTTAGATAATCGAGATGGATTGGAACCGAGATCATGGAACACCCAACATATGATGGTACCTCAGAGGTACACAATTTTCTTACCAGTATGGAAGAGAAAATTGTGGCATATCAAAGGATCTTAGTTCTTGACTTATCCTGAGAGGATACCCCCGCTAGATGGCAGGACACTCAGAGAGCCATGATTATGGATTGGGAATATGTAAAGAAAGCCATCTAATGTCAATTCCAAAGTAGGGATCAACTGAAAGAAGAGATGAATATATATTTTCAAGATGCACAACTGTTCGATGGATGATCTAACCCCAAAGTGCATATTGAGCATTATTTAAAATAGTGGCAAGTTGTGAATGTACCCTCTCACCTATGGGTCCAGGTATTTCTCCACTCGTTGGGTCCAATTCCAAGAGCTTGGTACATAGATGAGGAGACCAGAAGACAAACAAGTTGTTAGCAGACCTTACAAGACCAGTTTTGCAAA
>SNQJ01S0117055.1:22610-32648 GCA_010110895.2 Picea sitchensis | reverse complement strand
GACATTAAAGAAGGGGATAAGATATTAATGAAGGGGATGAGATATTAAATAAGGGGGATAGGATAATAAAGGGGGAGATAAGGAAATTAATGAGGGGGAGGAGAGTCGGTGAAGTAGGATATGATGGGGAAGAGTCCTACGGGAGAGGGGATTATTATTTTTCTTTGGGGAGGAAGAATTATTGGAGGGGAGAAGACTGTATGTCTAGCTGGCTTATTTTTCTGGTGTTGGGAGTTTGATTTTGGTGGTTTTTGGAATCAGAAGTAGGGGGCACCGGGTTGCTGGGGGTTTGGGGCACGGGGGCCAGGATATCCTTACAGTATCCTGGAGCTAGGGAGATGGACAGGATGCTCCTAGCTGGCAAGGAGAAAAACTTGGTTTTGGGCAGTGTTTGGCATAGTTTCAACTTCAGCATTGGACCAACAAAGATCGGGGTTATCATCAGGAAGAGGTAATTTATTTTATGTATTTTTTGCAGTGTTATGTTGTTGTTCGTAAGTGAATTAGAATCTGTTCGTAAATTTTAATTAAACTGAATGGATATATGTTGGTTATGATGTTATGAAATGTTAGGATAACATTTCCTTAAAATAATTTATTTTTTTCTGGTTTTATAAGGCTCTGTGGAGTAGAAACATACAACTTACCTACAGATGCATCAAGTGGACACTATAGTCGACTCAGAATGGAATTCCCTTGTTGCATCCAAGACAAAATAATTCTCCATAGGTGCAACCCAACAGTTTTTTTTTAATCTTCAATTCTTGTCAGGAAGTGGTAGGACAAGGTCGAGAACTTCCAGATAGTGAGGAATAAATCCCTGGAACTAGTACCTGAGTTGGGCCCTTCCTTTGAAGGAGACAAAGAAGAAATAGTTCAATTTGGAAGTGGAAGAAACCTAGAAGTAGAAGACAAGGAAAAACAACAAGCCAACCCAGACACCATGGAAGAGCTAAAGACTTGACTCAATGTGATTCAAGGATTGTGGTAGGATCCTGTTGGGACCTTCATTTTGATGAATAGAAGTTGAACATGATATTTCAATGCTTCATTTTGGTGAAAAAAAGTTGTGAAAGCTATTTTGGAACCAGATAGCCGACCAAAGGAAGGAACAACAAGAAGATAAAATGGAATGCACAACAAGAAACAGTTAGAACAAAAAACAGTTGGAAGGACAACACAACACCTGTTTTGGAGAAAGAGATTGCAACCGAATCAAGAAGAGGAGAGAACTCTCGGATTCTCAATCAGAAAGTATGAATCAAGTTATAGATATGGGATCAATATGATTGTAACAAGGTTCCAGGTTGGAAAAGGTCAAGTGCAAGTCTGAGTCTAGTTCGACTTATTGTTGTTGTTAGCTTAGCTAAATCCTGAGATATGATTTAGAAACAAAAATTATAATGTAATACAGTCATGTAGTACTGTAGGGTTAAAAATAGAAAGGGACTGAGATAAACTTTTCTCATAGTAGTAGAAGCACTTGATGATTATCTTGGTCATGACCAATTGTATATGTGACTCAAGATGATATTGTATTTTGAGAAGAAACCTGTTATATGATAACACAGGGGAAGACCCAATTATTTTGAAAGTATCTTGTGTATTTAGACTTTTGATTATATCAAATTTATGATATGTTATATTTTATATATGATAGGATTAAATGATTATAGATTACATGTGAATGTCAACACAACTTTGTTTCTCCATTCTCAACTAGGAAATGTTCTGAATTGCAACAATTTTAAGCTATCTTGCACATGAATGATATGAATCTTGATACTTTGGAGATCTTTCTGAGTATTCTCCTTACCCTTCCCTCTCCTATTCGTCTCATTTGTGATTCGAGTGAGACTTCTTCCCTCCAGCTAATTGCATCACATTCGGTCTCTATGTTGTCACATAGAGTAAACTGCCAATCATTGATCTATAGAATCTCTTATCTGCATCCTTGGATTTATCGTCTTTTATCAATTTGCAACTAGTCTACATGGGAGTACTTACACGATCACAATCTATCATTCCAAAATTATTTATCATTTATTTGATATAATTGGTGTGGGAGATGAAAATACATTTATCTTGTTGACATATGCGGAGTCCCAAAAAGAAAGACAACTCACCAAGTAATGAAATTTTGAATTCATTATGCATGTCTTTAGTAAATTTTTAACTCATCATGTCATCATCACTTCCAAAAATAATGTCATCAACATAAGCTTCAATTATCAACATATTATCTTGATTTAACTTTATGTAGAGATTAATGTATGCATTCCCTTTCTTGAACCCTTGTTGTTGTATATACCTATCCAATATTGAATACCATGCTCTTGGGGCTTGTTTGAGTCCATACAGTGCCTTCTTCAATCTTCCTTTTCTAACAGTACAAATCCTTCTAGTTGTTTGATGCATACTTTCTTCTAGTTCTCCATTTAGGAAGGCTGATTTTACATCCATTTGATATACTTTGATTTTCTTAGAACATGCATAAGCCAAGATTAGTGTGATTGTTTCCATTTTGGCAACTAGGGAAAATTTTTCTTCAAAATCTATTCCTCTAACCTGAGCATATCCCTTTCATATTAACCTTGATTTATTCCTGGTTACTTGTCCATCCTCTTTTAGCCTTTTTTTGAATACCCATTTTGTGCCAATCACGTTATTATTCTTAGGCCTTGGAACAATTTCCCATGTTTCATTTTTCTCTATCTGATCTAGTTCTTCTTCCATAGCTTTAATCTAGTGTTGGCTTCTTCAAAACTGCTAGGAACGACTATGGACAACAGTGCTAGATGCATTTGTTATGGTGAGCGTAATGTTTCAACTCCTACATATTTATTCCCAATGATCTATTCTGGTGGATAATTTTTCTGCACTCGCCAGCTAGGAGTTTTGGGATATATCTGACTATTTTGTTGGTTATCTTCATATTTCTATGCTTTTAGTTGCTCTTCTTATTCTTTCTCTTCTGCTTCTTCTACTTATTATTTCAAATCCTCTTATCCTTCCTACTCTCCCGAGTATTTACTTTCTTCTTTGGGATTTCATACACTTTTCTCGTCAATATTTACATTGATGATTTCCACTATTTTGTTGAGTATTAGATTGAAACATCTGTAAGCCTTACACTTGCTTGAGTACCCGAAAAATATGTCTTTTTCAACTTGGAGTCAAATTTTCCAATCTTGTCGTCTTATCTTTTGATATAACACTTGCTTCCAAATACTCTGAAATGCTTCACATTTTTTGGTCTTCCTTTCCATAGATCATAGGGAGTCTTATCATTATTAATTTTAAGCATTCCTCTATTCAAGATATCAATTGTTCTATGTTCTTATTTTTCCCAAAATATGTCACCCAACTTGGAATATTTCAACATGGTTCTGACCATTTCCTGTACTGTCATGTTCTTTCTTTCAGTGACTATGTTTTGCTGAGGTGTCATGGATGTTGATAATTGTCTTTTTATTCCATGTTCACCACAAAAATCCATGAATTATTTCGATGTAAATTCTCCACCATTATTTGATCTCAAATATTTGATTTTCAATTTTGTCTTTGTTTCAATCCTCTCTTTATATATCTTGAAGTGTTTGAATTCCTCTGACTTCTTCTTGAGAAATAAAACTGCAGTCATTCTTGTGTAGTCATATATCAGTAACATGAAGTATTGTTCACCATTTAATCCCTTTATTCTAGTTGTTCCACATAGATCAATATGTACAATCTCCAATGGTTTTATCATTGAGTACTCCTTTGATTTGAACTTGATCTTGGTATATTTTCCCTATAGACAATGCTTACATAAGTGTATTCAGTGGCTTTGAAATTTCAGGTATTTCTTTTACTACTTCCATTTTGTTGATTTTGACAAGATTGTCAAAGTTCATATGACCCATTCTTCTATGCCAGAGCCAACTATCATTTTCCTTTCCTAAGAAACAACTTTCTTTTCCAATTTCATTCAAAAAATATATGTTGTTTGGATTTCTTATCGTTGTCGCCACTAACTTTCCTGATCCTTCTTTACAAATTTCTCATTTGTCTAAGTCGAACTAAAGTGTGTGTCCTTGATCACACATTTGACTTACAGTCAATATATTTTGTTTCATATCTTCGACCGATAAAACATTTTCTACCATGGCATTTTTACTTCCAAGCTTAATTGTTCCTCTACCTATAATTTTAGTTGAATGATTATTTCCAAATGAAATTGATCCATCTCTTTCTTTATTCAGAGTGAGAAACTTGTTTTTGTCACCTGTCATATGCTTTGAACAACCACTGTCAACATACCAATCACTTTTTTCGCATTGGGATTGTATATCAAGCGAGCATTGATTATGATTTCTTATCCATATCTCTTGTGGTTCTGATATATGATTGTTAATGTTATGTTTTGGTTCCCTAGGTAAAATAGTCAATCTGCAATTCTTCATTATGCATCCAAAATTGTTGCATTTGTAGTATTCTACTTCATTGCTCAATGAGCCAAAACTGTTTTGGTTTCTATTGTATGCTTCATAATATTTTATAGAATAACTATTATTTAAGTACCCTGCATAGTTGCTTGGGTTCTTGGCATAGTGTTGGAAGCAGGCCGAATAAAAAAGAAAGGTTATTTTGGGAAGAAAGGCATGCATGAGGAAAGAAATAGATGGAAGGAAAAGTAGCATGCGTGTATGCATGGAATACCTAACGACGTTAGGGTTAGAGTTTTTGCAATACATTGTAATGGTTGATGAGCCAAAAACGTATATATATATATATATATATATATATATACCTAGGAGGTCTAGGGAGAGGGTAGTTGTCCATTATGGAAGAATAAAGAGAGGAGATATAGAGAACAAAAGAGAGACGGAGAGGAAGGAGTCATAGTTTGATAACTAGTTTGTAATACTCTATCATACGACCTAATTTTGTAAGTTGTTGAGTTGTAGAGGGTTAGAAGGGTAGATCTGGAGGGTTAGATCACACGCTCAGGAGCCTGGTGTGATATAGTCTACCTCATAATAGATCTCGACCCAAATGAGGATGAGTTGTAAAGTGCGTGACGCTGAAGTTTTGGAACTACCAAAGTAGAAGAGGTCAATATCCAGATCTTTGTGGATGTATCCCGGGGGGGTGAACCACGATAAAACTTGTGTTATGTGATTGAATGCTTGTTTCCATCTATTTAATATTTATAATTGGATGTTAGAATGATGTATGAATGAATGAATCTGATTACATTACATGCATGAATGAGAATGCCGATATATTGCTTAATAATTAAATAGAACTCTCAGCGCACAATTCACAGATCTCCACTCAGTCCTGGACTGCAAACACTTGAGTATTGCAATCACCCATTAAGACTATCTTGGGTGAGACTGTGCAATGCACCCTACGTACTATGTTTCCTTCTGGTTTACCAAGAGGGCCAATAGTTTTAGAGGTTTTGTTGGGAACCCAGTAGAACTAAACCTGGGTCAATTATGTTAAATATATATTAGAGGAAGTAAAACCAACAAATGGTTATGTTTCCCATTGGAACAATAGAGGATTGAGTAGATGGGATATATTGAAAATATGTTAAAAAGAATGTAAGATATGTGGAAGGCGGGTCAAAAGAATACTGAACCAGACGACAAGAAGGTGAGAAGAATACACCGCTAGAAGGGGATGTTGACACCATGGAATCCCACAAAAGCAGAGATCAAAAGTTGGTCGAAGACAAAGGAGCTATAATTTTCACATAAAGATAAAAAAATCCTAGAGTGAAATCATGCAAATATTTTGAGAAATATGTGTTTATTGATCTGCATGAAGTCTTTTTCTATGATTTCCCAAACTTATTGCAGGAGTGGATATTGAGGTTGAAGGATAACCATGCAACAAATCATATTCGACAGTTAGAGTGGAACCTAGTTCAGATTGAGCAGTTACAACATGTAAATAAAAAATTCACACGTGCAATATATTTTTGGCTTGACAGTATTGTAGCAGGATTTATAACGGAATTTGCAGTAGATACAACAAATTTGTACAGTGCAGCAGAGAAAGATTTTCTATGCGGGCCTCAAGGAAGGTATATTCGATCGTTGTATACTTCTATAAAGATATTGCTATATAAAAAAGGTGTAATGTCAATGGAATCAGACAACTAAAATTCCCTGCGTGCAAGGGGGAAGGGGAGAAGCACTGATAGAAAAAGGAGAAATGGAAGGAAAAGTGGCTAAAGGAAAGACGGAGGAATCCTTGGACCTAATCATGATGGATGACGACTAGATCAAGTGTATCATGACTACAATTGGAATGACATGCAATGGATCACCCTACCAATACAAGTTAAATACCAAGAAGAGAGTCATAGCCGCAAGGGAAGGCTTGGAAACTTAACGATGAAGAGGAGGCAGAGGATCTATGGGTTGTGGAGAAGATTGAGGAAATATCATGCACAACATATGAGAGGAAGACAAGAGGTCCAAAAGAAGGAACCGAAGGCAACAATCCTATCCATATTAATGTCAATGTGGAACCTATAAACCCATGTGCGACTAACACACCAAAAAACACACCACCATTTAGACAAATGAGTTTCGGGAGAAGGAAGACAACATGAAGTACATCTACACAAGGTACAACAACTGGGGGAGCTAGTTTAGGAATCATTAGTCAAGTATCTACACCGCACGGAAGCAGTAGTTCAACATTCAGGATGGTAGGACACGATCCCACCATTAGGTTACCAGAATTCAAAGGAGAAGCATCAGAGGACCCATAGAAGCACTTATTTATCTATGAGAAGATCTGTGAAGCAAAACAAATCACAAACGAGGACACTAATCTTTCACAACTAGCGATTACACTAAGGGATCACGCACTAGATTGGTATATGAGTTTAGCCACAAACAATCCACCAAGGACAACCAAAACAATTGTGAATATCAAGAAGTTACTCATAAATGAGTTTCAGAAGCCAAGTTCAGAGGATTAGTACATGAACAAGATGATATCAATTAGACAGAAACCGGGAGAATCGGTATGGGAGATTAACCAGAGGTTCAAGTGACTGAAAGGAAAATTGAAATATCTCATGATAGATATGCATCACAGAAACTTGTTCGTCAACTCACTATTACCACACTTAAAGTATCCACTGCGACAACAGAAGTTTCAAACACAAGAAGAGGCTCTGTAGGCATATCTGCAACTAGAAGAGAACCAATATTAGAATATGGACCTAGCCATCAAAGAGATGAAGGAGGATATAAAGAACTTAGCGTTCTAGCTAAACCAGAACAAAAGTAAGGACAAACAAGAATCCATTTGGTGTACCACATGCAAGACAGAAGGACACTATAAGAATGAATGTGCAACATTTGAATAGTATATGGTAGCAGGGATGTCAAATCCATTACCAATAGGAGGACTATGGTGTGAAATATGTAATAAATAGTGTCACGATCCGTAGAACTTCCCAATGATGCAGAAATACCAGACAGTCCCAAAGAGTTCATATTGAAACTTTTGCAAGTCAGTAGGCCATGAAGACAAAGACTGTAGAACCATGGAGTTGATGAGAGAGAATACCTCAAATTCATATAGGGTGTAGGAAGAAATGATGACCAGACAAGTCGTGCCATAGTTTAACCAAGCATCGACATCATACAACAATGCACAACCATAGTATAATATTGCGCAACAACCATATAATATTGTGCAGCTATGATAAAACATAGCGTGGCCTCAGTACAATATCGTGTAGTACAATCAGGTGCCTCAGTATAACACATTGCAAGGGGATTGAGCTAGATACAGAGGTGGAGGACAAGTGAGAGGAGGATTTGGAAGAGGTAGAGGACCAGTGATATGTCAAAACTGCCAACAACCAAGACACTATGCAAGAGAATGTCCACTTCCACCAACGACTTATATGTATTGTCGCGCATCGGATAATGACATGGAAGGGTGTCCTACGTTGTTAGGGAATATACAGGAAAAGAGGAATTAGAACAACTATAATTTTCATGGATTTCAGCAGAAGCGAGGGACGATGGAAGAAACATCAACATAGTTACGTGCAAAGGAGATAAAACAGGGAACGATGCAGTCCGACAAGAGCCATTACAACACCAATGGATAAAGAAGAATGTCGAACCAAAGAAACAATTCGATGCATAGAATGAGAAGGAAACATTTAATAAATCTAGAAAATAATTTCTAAAGCCAAACATCGCGTCGAACTCAACCGTGCAACATAGCAAGGAAGTGCTAGAATACGAGATGCCTACATCGTTGGATCACACCAAAGAAATGCAACCCCTGGGACAAGTAAGTACAATCAAAGGATTTCTGCAATCCTGTGTAAAAATATTAAATGATCCATCCTCTGTCAAGATACTACAAAGTATGTTAGAAAGATGTAGCACAGAGACAGAAGAAAACTAGAACAAAAAATAGTCAATCACCTACATACAAGGAGAATAACAAGTAGGGAGTTCAAGTTGAATTCCAACATCGGAGATTTCAACATGGGAGATATGATACTGGATCTGGGATACGAAGTCAATGTATTACCCAAGAAGACATGGTAATGTATGGGAGACCCCACATTAGTATATTCCTTCGTTCAACTGAAACTAGCAAACCAACATAGAGTTCTACCAATAGTGAGGTTAAAAGGAGTGACAGTAGACCTAGATGGAGTGCGCACGGAAGAAGACTTCGAAGTAATAGAGATAGTGGATGACACAAAACCATATCCAACATTAGTGGGATTAGATTGGGCGTTTGATAACTATTCCATAATCAATTTAAAGACACGAAAAATGACATTTGAGTCAGGAGAATACAGGTTCATTGCATCATTAGACCCATCAGAAGGAGAAAGGTTTGTAGAGACTACATGCTTGGACTTGGAGGAAATTAGCCAGTTGTACAAAAAAACTGTGCTAGATGAAGATTATGTAAACCCAACTGTAGATGGGATACTCAGTTGGTAGAGAATTACTTCATGTGCATCAGACTAAGATACAGGGTTAGAGAATTGGCAACAAAGGCTACACAAAGTTTCCATAAGGAGATGATCCAAAATAGATCGTGCAATAAGATGGGTAGGTACAGAGATAAGGGAACCACCCAGTTTCCATGGGGTAAATGATCTAGAAGCATTCTTGAAACATTGTGAAGATGAAGTGTTATGAAATCAACGACTACTAGCACTAGATATAGCATTCAAGGCCACACCTGCAAGATGGTGGGGCACACACAAGGAAACAATCAAGGAATGGTACCAATGTAAGCAGTTATTGTGCATAAGGTTTGGCACAAAATAGAGAACTAACTAGCAACTGAAGTATGATGGACAAAGGACACCCGCAGAACAATTGGAGAAGTGCAGAGCGTTGTGTAAAATGACACCTCCAGAGGAATGGCCTCATCATTTTGTTGGGTATGTGTTATATTCTTTGCATGTGTGTGTGTGGGCACATCAAATATGACAACTGTGTCTAACGATTTTGCTATTTTTAGTGGTTTTGTAAATTAATCCCGGATTAAGGGATTAGGGTTTTGGTATCTACGAAATACCTAAAAAAATTGTATATATATTGTATGGTGAATGGTGAAATTCGAGATAATGAATATAAGAAAGGTTTTCCCAGTTGAGGGTTTCCAGTATAAAATCTATGTGTACTCTGTGTATGATCCATTGATTAAATTTTATTTTTCTTAAGAATCTATATGCATTTATTTACTTCACAGGTTTAAAACTTGGATGTGGTATCAGAGCTCATTTTTGGCTTCAGAGGGACACCTTTGTTGTTGAGGTTTTAGCTCGGTCTTGATAGATCAAGTTTATCTTGGGTCTATGATAAACCTGGGTTTAGTGGGAGATTTTGTAGTGGAGATTCAAGTATAGAAAGAGTAATGGCAAGCTCATCTAGAATTGAGATAGAGAAGTTCAACGGTAAAAACTTTGAGCTATGGAAGCTCAAGATGGAGGACCTTCTTGTAGACAAAGAACAATGGATTGTTGTGGATCCT
>SNQJ01S0117055.1:0-18493 GCA_010110895.2 Picea sitchensis | reverse complement strand
TGTGGAGGTGAGGCTTGTGCTTGGTGTTTAGTCACACAGGGAAAGTTTCATAAACGGACCTCTGTATTTGGTCGTGAGATTCCAGCAAGGAATCAAAGAACTGGTCCAGCTCATATATTTGAATGATCTAGTGACTGGGAGGTTAGCGAACCCTGTAGAGGTAGGGGGTATGCATTAGGCATCCCACGACCTTCCTGGAATGGGTAATGGTTGATACAAAACAGTGTTTTGTTTTCTTCCTTTTGCATACTGACAAATTTTTCAATTGTTCACAAACATTTTCACTTCTTCTCTCATTCTCGACCAATAATATGAATTGATCAGTTGTGCAAATTTCTTATTGTAACCAAAATGTCCAGCTAAACCTCCACTGTGTTTCTCTTTCAGCAGGTTGTCTCTCATTGAGTACTTCAGAATGCATAATTGGCTTCCCTTGAATAGTAATTCATCCTAGATCAAATATTCAGTCCATGGGATTTTGTCTCCCAACAAAGGATTCTTGCATGCCTCATAAGCCTCTTTGAAATCTGCATCTTCTTTATACATCTCCTTGAGGTGTTTGAACCCCAAGGTATCCACCTGGAATTCCTGTATAATCAAACTCCTCCTACTCAAAGCATATACAACTTTGTTAGTAGTTCCAACAATGTGTTTTATGACAAAAGTAAAATTCTTCATAAATTCTACCCATTTTTCATGTTTCTGATTCAACGTCTCTTGCCTAGTAATAAATTGCAAAGCTTGATTATCATTGTACAAGACAAATTCTTTAGGAATTAGATAGTGTCCATTTTTTCAAATCTTGAATCACCGCATAAAATTCCTTGTCATACGTGGAATAATTTTTCTTGACATCATTCAATTTCTCACTGAAATAAGCAACTGACCTATTGTCCTGACTCAAGATTGCTCCAATAGCTAATCCACTTGCATCGCATCTCACCTGAAATGTTTTTCCAAAATATGGTAAGACTAGAATTGGTTTCTTTGTGGTTTTCTCCTTCAACACTTTGAAACGTTTTTCAGATTCCTCTATCCAACTGAAGGACTTGTGTTTCTTCTTCACATTGTCCAGCATGGGTGCACATATGCCACTAAATTTTTTGATAAATTTTCTATAAAATCTTGCTAACCCATGAAAACTTCTTACTTCAAATATGTTTCTCAACGAAGACCACTCTCTGATCGCTCTCACTTTTCTGGGTCCATCTTCAATTCATTTGAAGAGATTACGAATCCCAAATATCCGAGCTACTTCTTCATAAAAGAACTCTTCTTCATATTTATCAACAATTTCTCTTGCTGTAACCTTTCCATCACTGATGTCAAATGTCTTAAGTGTTCTTCCTTTGTCTTGTTGAATATTAGTATGTCATCTAGATATACTATGACAAATTTTCCTATGAATTCTTTCAACACTTCATTCATTAACCTCATAAATGTGCTTGGTGCATTTGTCAACCCAAATGGCATGACCATCCATTCAAACAATCCTTTGTTTGTCTTGAATGTTTTTTTCCATTCATCTCCCTCTCTCATCCTTATTTGATGATATCCTCTCTTCAAGTATATATTGGAAAAATAGCTTGCTCCACTCAAACATTCCATCAAATCATCCATCCTCAGTAAAGGAAATCTGTACCTAATGGTTATATTTTTTATGGCTTGGAAATATGTACACATCCTCCATCCTCCATATTTCATTGGGCTTAATACAATCAGTATTTCACATGGGCTTAGGCTTTCCTTGACTAACCCTTTATCGAACAACTCTTGGACTTCAATTTTGACTTCCTAATTCTCTTCAGGTGTCAACCTATAAGCTGCTTTGTTTGGTAAACTAGATCCTGGAATAAGGTCAATATGATGGCTTATACTCCCAATGGGTGGCAATGAGTGTGATAACTCATCCATGACTATATCATCAAAGTTTTCTAATAGTTTCTGGATTTCTATAGGCAAGTCTTCTAAAGAAGTATTTGTAAGGATAACTCTAGGCTTCCTCACTACAACAAACTGCATTTATTTCTCCTTCTTGACTTCATTCAAGAGCTCCTTCCCACTCATGAGAAGTATTCGTGTACTAGATTCTATCTTTTTCTCTTTGTCTTCTATGGGTAACAACTTATGTGTCCTACCATTCTTTTCTAGGGTATAAGTATTCTTTCTTCCAGCATGAATAAATTTTCGGTCATACTTCCATGGCCTCCCCAACAAAATATGACAGACATCCATAGGAATTACATCGCACAATATTTCATCCCTATAACCTCCTATTTTAAATTAAACTTGGCATTGTTGACTTACCATGACTTGATGTCCTTTCTACAACCACGATACCTTGTATGTCTTTGGATGTGCATTTGTCTTAAACTATAGATTTTCCACCATCTCTGTGGATACTATATTGTCAGTGCTCCCACTATTTATGATCACCTTGCAAACTCTTTCTTTCAACTTGCAAGAAGTTCTGAACAAGATTGTTCACTGAACTGATTCCTATGGTTCCTTTTCTGGTTTAAGAAGGATATTCCTCATCATGAGGTTTCTTCCTCCTTCTAATGCTTTTGCTTCCACATGCTTCGGTGATTCAACAATGTGTGTTTCTTTCCTTCTCTTTTCCTTTTGGGACATTCCCAAGATTTTTGTTTTTATTTTCCACAGGTATAACATTTAACCATGCCTCCTTTGGATATTCCTCTTCCTCTACCTATAGAAAAATAACTTCTTCCTCCATGTTGTCCTTATTTATAAATTCCACCCTTCTCATGGTGACTATGATGTTTGTCAGCTTAAGGCTTCAACTTTTGGAAATTCTCTCTATTGGTTCCCTTGCCTCTTCTTGAATTTCCTCCTCTACTTTGTTGGCTTTGCTTCCTGGCCAATTTTTCTTCATCTTTAAAGGACGCTTGATAAGAATCCTCGACTTTACTAACAAACATCATGTTGATCTCCTCTTAGATTTCATATCTCAGCCCATTGATATATCTGGTTGTATTTTCATCCTCATTTTCTTTCTATCCAACCCTGATGTTCAATCGGTAAAAATTTTCAGTGTACTCCTTCACTGATAAACCCATTTATTTTAGGTTATGCAATCTTCTGTAAATATTGATTTGGTAATCCTTTAGGATAAATTTGGCTTTAAACATAGCTACCATCCTATCCTAGTTTTTAATTTTTTTCTTACCATTTCTCCTGTGTTCAGCTTGCAGTTCATCTCACCATAACATTACATGACCTTTCAATCTTGTCACTACATGCTTCACCATCTTATCTTCTTCGATATCTTTGTAATCAAAGTATTTTTCCATAGCACGTACCCAATCCAACAATTCTTCAACTTCCAAATTTCCTTCATACATAGGTACCTCTATCCTTGATCCAACTCCTATTTTTGAAACAACTTTTATCAAGCGATCTTGTGCAACATCCTCTGATACATTTTCTTCCCCATATTCTTCTTATTCACTCTCATATTCATTGATATAACCAGTGTCTGGTGCTCTTCTTTGTGATGTCTCCATGGCATCCAATCTCATTCAGAGTCACCTCATTTCTTCTTCCATTTCGACATTCACTCTGCACCTTCTGGGTGGCATGATTTCACTTGTCACCTACAAACATAAATTGAATTTCTTTGATACCACAAATGATACCAACTTTCCTCCTTTCTCCTTTTGTCAGCTGTCTGAAAACAAATTTAAAATTATCTCTAATACCACCTAATCCAGACACCCTACCTCGGCAGGGTTTGTTGACCTCTCGGTCACTGGATCGTTCAAATCTACGAGCTGGAGAAGCTCTTCGATTCCCTACTGGAATCTCATGAACAAATCCACATGTCCTTTTATGAAACTCTTCCTACATGACTAAACACTAAGCATGAGCCTCAACTCCACACGACCAAAGGTTGTGACCGCACGCCTACACGAAAGGTGTTTTGGGACTTCGCATGTCAGGACTTTACATGTGAGACAAACCCAATACTCATGATTTCTGAAATCCCGACATGGGCCTAACAGTTTCTAGATCCTCCCTTAGCTCCCATCCATGTGACCATTCACCATGACCACAGACTTAACCAAAAGGTGTGTCACATTTCTCGATTTCAAAACTTCTACGTATGAGCCAACCCTGACTCCCCAACTCCCGAAACTCTGAAAAGGATTAATGAATGTTATCTCCTTTCCTTATCTCTGCTCATATGACCATTCTCCATGACCCGGGGTCCATCCTTTGAGTGCTTCAGGATTTTGAGTATCAGGAACTCCCAATACGATTCACCCCCATTCTCCTGACTCCCGAAATGTTGATATTTCAGAGCGCCAAATAAACTGTCACGTCTCTCTCATGATCTAATGGCTCAGATCTATTCCTTCTTTTGTCAGGACTTCACGTTTCATGAACTTTCACAAATTTTCCCCTTTGACTGTCCCCTCCTGTGGGTCAGCGAAATGTTGATCGGCTACCACCTTTCTTCTGACGATGGATGGTACCAATGATTTTGGGACTTCGTAACCTTGCAATTCGGCTCTCCTCATGTACACTCTAAAGGACTAAACTTCATGAACTTCCTTCGGATCCAACAGTTGTTGGTTCATGCACTTCCATATCTGATAGCTCACGCTTGATCAATCAGACGGTTGAGATTCCATCTCCACATTCCGGGGCTCCGGACTTCGGGAATCTCAAGTTTCAAACCTCTTTCCATCCTAAGATTACATCAACCAATGGATGTGATTCCTCCTAGAAATATGACGCTTGGTCTTCGCCTCCAGTGATCTAACGATTCATATATATCTCACTGATTGGATGGTCAAGATTCTATTCCGGGGTTCCGGACTTTGGGAATCTCAAGTTCCAACTCCAATAGCTTCTCTCTCCTTTGTACGTGAATTGTTAAAACTCGTACACCTCCTTCTGGTCTTACAATTGTTGATCTTCTTCCCTATGATCCAACGGTCACGGTCATTCTTCCTCCTGAGCTTCTGATATCTCTCCGCCTTGGAAGATTTATCTTCTTTCAAAGGTTCCAAACCTTTGTTCTCCTGACGAATCCATCTCTGGAATTTCATCAACACTTGTAAAAAGTGTTATCTCTTCTAGGATTCTATCCTTGAAAGGATTTCGATCTCCCACGCACACCTTGCATTCTCATAATTTTGAATAACTCAGTTTGAAAGATTTTCTTGAAAATAAAATGCTTCTCGCCCACCTGGCATTCTTCTATGTTGGTTGTTCGAATCTTGTTGGCTTCTAGACGTTGTGCAACCTTGCACCTGGTCTGAGTTTCTCTGAACTTCTCTGAGTCAATCCTAGACTCAGTCAATGCACTCCTTGCGTTCAATATGCACACCTTGCATACAAGTATCAGAAGAGAAATGATTGAAACTCAATCAACTTCATCATGAACTCATCCAACTAATCTCTCCGAACAATCATACATGAACAAACTATAATAAATCATACACACAGAATAACATTCATTCAATCCCACATGAAATGAACACGGTCCAAGGATTTGGGACAATTTATGTATGTTCTATTCATTCATGAAAAACAAAATACATAGTGTTTTTGCTACTCTACTTTTCTCTACTGATCTCTCTATTTTGTCTATCCATTCTCCCGATCTGTTACAATGTAACAATGAAAAACTATCTAAGGACTGCTCCATGAGCTCTCTCATCCTGTTCTGAAATCTATCCTATCAATTTCAAAGTTGTTACCTACTTTTTCCTATTACAATAACTACTATTTATTTCCAGATGGAGTCGACGCTCCATATTTGTAGTTTCTTACAGTTCTTCAATACTTTACAAACAAGTTACATTTTAAAATGTTTACAAAAATATCTCAACAACCGATTCAATTCTGAGTTAAATGGTTGATTTGAAATTCTTTCATTGCTGAGATGTCATTCGTTTTCCTCCACGCGTGCGCTATTGAATTTGAAGGCGATGCTCCTGCATCATGAAGATACCACTCAGAAATGAGTCAAGAGAAATCGGACAATGACCATATAGAATAAACCTGATATATAAGCAAAAATTCAAAGATGATTTCGATAGGATGCTCGAAGCCGGAATCATAGAACCTATGGAAGAATCAGAATGGATAAGCCCAATGGTAGTTCAGGAGAAAAAACAACGCAAGATAAGAATCTGCGTCGACTTGAGGAAGTTAAATGATGCATGTCTACATGACCCATTCCCTACACTATTCAATGATGAGGTGTTGGAGAACATAGGCAGACAAGAAGTTTATTTATTCACCGATGGATTTTCGGGATACCATCAGATCAAGATAGCATCGAAAGAAAGATACAAGACCACTTTTTCTATAGAATGGGGATCCTACCAATACATACTCATGCCGTTTGGACTAAAGAATGCACCAACAATATTTTCCAGAGTAGTCATAGTTGTGTTTAAATAATTTATCCACCATTTTATAGAGGTATACTTGGATGATTGGACAGACTATAGCCTGTTGAAAGACCATGTATAGGTCTTGCAACTGATGTTATAAATATGAAGACATTTTTAGATATCATTAAACATCAATAAGTGAATTTTCAAAACATTGTTTGGGATATTATTGAGCCATATGTTATGCAAGCAAGGTTTAATAGTAGTTCCTACCAAAATTGTAGTAATCGTTAACTTGCCACCACCAAAAAAAGTTCGACAGCTAAGACCAACATTGGGACACATAGGATACTATAGAAAATTTATAAAAGGGTACGTGCTGATCACCGCCCCAATGGAGAAACTTCTAAGAAAAGATACAAAGTTCCAATGGAATGAGGATTGTCAACATGGTTTGGATATGCTGAAAGAAAATTTGGTTGCCGCACCAATACTAGTATTCCCAGAATGGGAGAAGACATTCCATGTACATGTAGATGCATCAACCATATCACTTGGAGCTATTATGGTGCAACCAGGAGCAGGAGAATTGGATCATCCGATAGCATTTGCTAGCAGAAAACTATCAGAATTGGAGCAGAACTAAAACACTACAGAGATTAAAGGCCTAGCTATGGTCTACGCACTCCAGAAATTCAAACACTACTTGTTTGGGAAACATTTCAATATGTTCACAGATCATTCAACACTCAAATACTTAGTCAACAAGCCTGTGTTGGGGGGGCAGAATCTTTCGATGGTTACTATTGTTTCAAGAATTTGATTTTGAATTAATAGTCAAGCTAGAGAAAATGAACGCGGGGCCTAATCATCTATCAAGGGTTATGAATGGAGAGGAAACTACAAATTTAGAGGACAAATTTCCCAACGCATAGTTATTTTTAGTCCAAATCATTGATGAATACTCTGTAGACATCATCCAATAATTGAGTACAGGGACTGTGCCACAGGATTATAACACTGTGTAGAGGACACTACGTAAGAAAATCTACCACGCATAAGGTATTTCATGTAGGACTATGGTGGCCAACCATTCACAGAGACTCAAAAGAGTATTGTCAGAGATGTGATTTTTGTTAGATGGTTGGTAAACCTAATAAAAGGGATGATATGCCCCTATGACCACATGTAACATTACAGGTTTTTCGAAAAATGGGCGATATATTTTATGGGACCAATTAACCTGCCAACAAAGAGGACAACAACAAGGTACATTATGACTGCGACAGAATACCTGACAAGATAGGTAGAAGCAATACCAGTCAAAGATTGCAGCACAGAAACAACAACACACTTTCTATTTGAGCAAGTGATCACTAGATTTGGTTGCCAAGGATTTTGATGAGTGACCAAGGCACTCACTTTATTAACAACACTATTAAGGTGATGAATAAGGAATTTGAATTCCATCATCAAAAGAGTACACCATATCATCCATAAGAAAATGGAACAGTAGAAGCCTTTAACAAAATCCTTGAAAATGCACTGACAAAGATCTGTAATGTCAATAGGGATGATTGGGACCTAAAAATACCAGCATTATTATGGGAATATAGGACCACATGTAATAATTTGATAGGATACATGCCATTCATATTAGTATACAGACAAGAAGCAGTGGTGCCACAAGAATTTTTCATACCTAGTCTACGCATAACATCGATTACGAACATGACAGAACGAGGTGCAGTATAGGATAGAATGAATGATCTGATGATCATGGAGGAGGATAGGATCCTATTAGGATTCCATTAATAATTTCAGAAAGAAAGGGAAAAATCTTGGCATGACAGACATATCAAGAGGAAAACTTTCAAGGCGGGAGACTTAGTGTTGATGTATGACAACAAATACCTTTAGCATCCGGAAAAACTCAGAATCCACTGGTTAGGACCATATGAAGTAAACATCATCACATATGGAGGAGCTATAGAGTTTAAGTAATTATGCAACACAAAACTTAGAGTTATGATCAATGGGATCCGACTGAAGTTGTACAAGGACAGTTGACCACCCGCAACTTGAAATCCGTCGCGCAGTCAAAAAAAAAAACAATATATAGTGTAGGATATCAAAAGGTACCAATAGAGGCACACTACACTGAATGGATAAGGAGCACACACATTCGGAAATATGATCATGATGAAGAAAAGGTCAATGGACACCATAAGGAAAAAACAAGCGGGAAAGGAGGATATGACAAAATAAGCGCCAACCGACGGAGGCTATCAGAATTGAATGCCAGAAATGACTGATGGGATGTTGTATTAATCATGCCAACTAGAGATGGAAAGGGTAATCAATGGAAAGTATGAAGGAACCATAGGTTCAATTAAGGAATAAACGCAGAAATGTCTCCGACAAGCTTCACACGAAGCCAATACAAAGCAGGGATGCGAGAGCGGAAAGGTCATTGCGGAATTGGAAAAGGCACAGAGTGAGAGAGCATACACAACAGGGAGTGAATATCGAAGGCGTTTTAGATGCTACTGATCTCAACAAACAACAGCTTTACCACCATGGAACCACCCAAATAGGGAGAACTGAGCCAGACTGCCAGATGACCCTGAGGTAGTACCAGATCACAATCGCAACCGTTGAAAAGTGAATAATAACCATCTCATCCACCAGAAGTCGTAAATGTGGATGAAATACCATCGTCGGATACAACACTAGGAAGCCCCACACCCATTGAGGAAGAAACCCAGTAGACAACACCAGCGAGAATGGACATTGATATTCCAGAAGAGGGGAAGGGATGAAAGAAGGAGGATGTAAGGAGCCAAGTGCAACCAAAAAACCTATAGAAGCACCGAGAGTCAATGGGACAGATCCAAACTAGGAAGAAATGGATGCGCTGAAAGAATCACATACAACTACGTTAGAACAACCACATGAGGGAGTAGTGGAAGATGTCACTGGCCGACCAGAGGAGCATGCAGAGGAACGAACAATGGAGGTTGGAACCTCGATTCAACCACCACAACAAAAGGGCAAGGAGATGGTACCTAGGTCACCATGCAAGAAACCCACCAGAGGAATTGTATTGTCGCACATACTGAAAGGGGTACATGTACTAGTAAAATTGCTAGGCTATGTAGAGAAATTGAGGTATTTAGATCACGATGTAATGGACACGGAAAAGTTCCCAGAGTTTTCAAAGCAAGTCTACCTACAGACTATGGGTATCAAACCCTTTGGGGAACCAATCCACCAATCGGTCTAGTGGGCAACAGGACTGGCCAACACAGGCATTCTAGGTCTGTTGGACCTACCACATTTTGGGAGAGGCCAATATGCAAACAGTTACATCAAACAGTTGATGGTAGTCACACATGGAGGATATATATGGCTAGAACAACTCGTCTCAATAGACGTAGTGATCATCACACACATCACCAGGATTCCATCATGGGGCATGGATCCTGCACAGTTCCTTGAGGAAAAAAACAAGGAGAAATAATTGGCTGGGGAGATGAAGAACAAATATGACACTAAAAGGGGGTCACGCAAAATCATTATCAAACGTATTAGTGACTTCGCGATAAGAATGGACACAAAAATTATGGCATGCAAATTACTCAGGAAATGCCACAAGGAGGAAGTCTGGTTCGGGGTTGTCGTAGCTGCAACACAATGTGTCGAGAGCACCACACTTAGGTGGGCCCCTTATTTTCTGAATCTGTTCCTAGACGACTGCAAGGATGTGAATTATCTAGGGATAGAATTTCATTATTCATGGTTTCTCATTCTGATAGCCATTATGGGATGGAAGGAGTCGAAGTATTGAATTTTTGCCACTAGACCCAAACCCTGCCACGAGGCACGATACTTATCGCTTGGATTCACTTCGGACTCCAAGAACAAAAAAGTGAATGCAGCTATATTCGAAGGTTATCTCCATGACATATAGGACACCATCGCCAACACTTTGAGGGTAACACCGAAAGTTGTTGCAAAGTATTAGGGCATAGCCAACTTCAAAGATACCAGACATGCGATGTGGATCCAGGCACGGAAGGACCCCAACAATCAATGGATACAACTGCGTTACTTCATCACAGAGGGATACATGCACATGGCCATTAAGGATTGGGAAGATGAATGGAGGATTCTAGTTCTTGCTTGATAAATACCCACAGAGATAGAGGAGGAGGAGGTAAGATAGGAAAACACACATCCTGAGAAGGTAAGATAGGAACATCCACGGCCTGAGGAAGTAACATTTCCCAAGAAACCAAGGACATGGAAGGACAAGGAACAATAGAATAAATGGGGGGCATCCAAGACAGGCATCCATCCATGGAAAAAGGAAAACACATAGGCACCAAAAAGTACAGTGGAAATAGGCCGAGCCAACACAGGAAACTACATCACGTGTGATTCCACAAGAGCAATGCCAAACTAAGAGGCCAACCACCCAGATGGGGGGTGTGCGCAAGAAGATCAAGGAACATAGGATGCCCCTAGAATACATAATCACTGAGGATGATGCAGACATGGTGGCCCAAATGGTCCAGGATCTCACATGCGAATATTTAGAGAACGATTCGCGCCAAAGGGAAATAATTGAATAAGAGTTGGCACACATATGAAAACTACTCAGGCAGCTCGGGGAAGCGCAAAAAACCAACAGGAGCATATAAATGGGCCCGTCGGCATCATAGGTAGGATGTGCATCTGGAGCAAGAGATCATGATACAATACAGACAATAGCAAAACCGAGTTCAATGTTTCACATCACACCCAACATTTTGTGCATGGACAAAATCGAGGAGAAGACACCCCTAAAATACTTGGCTTAATTACTGTTGGTACTGATGCGAATACCAACCAAGGCCTTGTATAAACTACAAGTCAGTGTTACACATGAGGTATAGTCTCGCGGGTGCACGGAGACAACAGAATTGTAGTAGACAAAGGATGATCGGGACGGGTTGGAATTGGTACTTGAATAGGCCAAGATCAATACCAAAGAGGAGAAGGAATGAATGAAGGGACTGGAACAAAAAGTGGTTGTAGGCTACGAGAATATCCCAAAGACCACACAAATGGTCGAACTCATGGTGACAGAGAAGATTGATCAGATTGTGCAGATAATCGATCAATACCAACAGGATATCAAGAATCTTAGGGAGCATATTACACCTACCACTCCACCAGTAGTGAAGGAGAAAAGGAAGAAGGAGGCAACTGTGTAGATGGAAGAGATAGAACAAAAAGTCTACGCGGCGTCTGACTTGTTTGAGAAAGAATCCCAGCTCTGGATGAAGCTGGAAGAGGATCAGCAGTTCCAACAGTGGGACCAGGAAGAATAAAGGATAAGAAAAACTATCTAGGACCTCAAGCAGAGGAAAAATACAATGTCGATCACGGATCACATCAAAGGAGTGCAAGACATGAAGAAATTGCAGGTAGAACTCATAGATGCCCAGACACAGAAAAAGGAGCACCAGGATCAAATGGAACTGCTCTAGAAGCTAGCAGCAGAGGTCATTGCACAGGCAGAGGAAGCCAAAACATATATGGAACAAACCTAGGTAGAATGTGCAAGGATGGTCAATGACGAGATTGCAACGCAGATATTGGAAGCACTCAAGGAGAAGACTGTGCAGGCCCAAACACAAGCAACGAAGATCATGGAGAAGTTCCAAGCAATCACAAGGGATATTGATGAAGCACACAGGGGTTAGGTGGCTCTGTACAAGCCACATGTCAGTGTTGGGACCCTATTGGAAGTAGGACGAATCAGAAATAAAGTTTATTTTGGGAAGGAAGGCATGCACAAGGAAGAAACAGTTGGAAGGAAAAGCAGCACGCGTGCATGCATGGAAGACCTAACACCGTTAGGGTTAGGGTTTTTGCAATACATTGTAATGACTGATGAGCCAGAAACATATATATAGATACCTAGGAGGTCTAGGGAGAGGGTAGTTGTCCATTATGGAAGAATATAAAGAGGAGAGATAGAGAATAGAAGAGAGATAAAGAGGAAGGAGTCTTGTTTTGATAACTATTTTGTAATACTCTGTCATATGACCTAATTTTATAAGTTGTTGAGATGTATATGGTCAGAAGGGTAGATATCAAGGGTTGGCTCATAGGTTGAGGAGCCTGGTGTGATCCATTCTTCCTCATAATATATCTCAACCCAGCTAAGGACGATTTGTAAAGTGCGTGGCGCTGAAGTTTTGGAACTACCATAATAGAAGAGCTCAAGAATCAGATTTTCATGTAGCCCAGGGGGGGTGAACCACAGTAAAACTTGTGTTATGTGATTGAATGCTTGTTTCCATTTGTTTATTGTTTATAAGTGGAAGTTAGAATGATGCACGAATGAATGAATCCGATTACATTACATGCATGAATGAGAATGGAAATATATTTCTTAATAGTTAAATAGAACTCGCAACACACAATTCACATATCTCTACTCAGTCCTGGACTGCAAAAACTTAAGTATTGTAGTCACCCATTAAGACTATCTCATGTGAGATTGCGTAGTGAACCCTGTGTACTATGTTTCCTTTTGGTTTACTGGGAGGGAATATAGTTTTAGAGGTTTTGTTGGGAACCCAGTAGACCTAAAACTGGGTCGATTATGTTAAAGGTAGATTAGAGGAAGTAAAACCAACACATAGGCTCTACAGTTTACGTCTTTATGTTCAAAATTAGCGCAATTAAAACAATGACCATAAAATAACATTCTATACCTAGGAGTAGATGATATTCTGTGTGATGCACTCCTTATGAATTCGTCTTATTGAGTTTTGTTTATTTCTAGAATGTTCTTCTTTGGGGGATTACATTCTTCCTTCTTGACAAAATCTCTAACAATATATACATAGCTTATTTGTTCTACTTCAAGTTATATTGTCTTGTAGCTTGATCCTTTCTCATTCTATACTTGATTGTATCCTAGTCCGTATCAGTGATTTGATGGTCTTTGACTGTTGATGATTTGATCCACTATTTTGGTGCTCTTCTGCTGCATATCTTTATCCTGAAGATCTTTCCTTAAAGATACTATTTATGCTTCCAATATTTCAATTGTTTTCTCCTTTTCTTCTAACTGACTTTTAAGTATTTCCTCAATTATTTTGTCTTTTTCTATTTGAATTTTTAGACTCATGATCATCTGCTCGATTTCTTTAGAGTTAGAATTCTGAGATCCCTCTTCCATTTTTAACTCTTCCTTGATTGACTTGTTTTTCTTTCTTTATTTCCTAAGTTCTTCTAATGCACTGATTATCTCTTCTCTGAGATSAACTTTTCCTTCTTCTTCTAAATCATCTTCTACTTCCATGAAGATCACTCTTTTTGAATCACTATCACTATCATTATCATCCTCGTCTGACGGGGAACTGTCCTCCTTTAGGTAGAAACTTTTCTTGAAGATTTTCCTTTTGTTTATTCTCTTGTTTCAATTTTGATATTCCTTTTCCCTTTTATAATCTTCTTATTCATCATTGTCTTTATTCTTATGAGTAAATTTAGAATAAAATTACCAATACCACCACAATTAAAACACTTCAATGGAATCATACCTTTATACTTGTTGGTTCCTTTATTTAATTTCCTTATGAATCTAGCCATCTCATCATCTTCATATGAATCATCGCTACAACTGCAACCTAGTTTTGAATTTTACTTGTTCTTCTTCTTTGTTTTCTTGTATGCCTTGAAAGTTTCTTTGTTCATGACTATGTTCTCTTGTTTTGTTCTCATTTCATAGGCTGTGAATATTCCATGTAGCTCGTCCATGCTCAATGTACCGAGATCTTCTCTTTCTTCTGGGAATGATATTTTAGGATCAAATCTCATAGGAAGAGACCTCAATACCTTTTGAACAACCACTAAATAATCAACTTCTACTCCCAATACCTTAATAGTGTTAACTATTTCTTCAACTTACAGAAGGTAGGTTGCAATTTATTTGTCTTCCTTCATCTTCAATTGTCCAAAATTAGCTCTGAATATTTGAATCTTAGCTCCCTTAACTTTGGAATATACTTCATAAATATTTTGCAGTTTATCCCAAACATCCTTTACATTATTACAATTCATAACCTTGACGAAGATTTAATCAACTAGACTACTTAGAATGGTACCTTTATCCTTTGATTTTTTTTCACTGAGTTTCTTTCCATCTATGTCAGTAGGGGGAGTGGTCGATGTTGTATAATCATCTACTACTAATTCCCAAACATCAAATCCTTGTACTTGTAAAAACAAAATCATCCTTTTATTCCAGAAGGTATAGTTCTTTCCATCAAACATTGGTGCTCCAATCTTAGTGTATTCCATGATCTCCTTCCAATAGTTAGACTACTTCCTAAAGGACCTTCTATGATACCAATTGTTGGAATACTAAGAGGGGGGGTGAATCAGTATGAGAAATTTTATTTATTTTACCACAATACACAATCTTTAATAACATTCAATATATCATCAATACCATAATTCAGTGCATAAACAACACATAAACATGGTACACCATAATTTTACATGGAAACCCAATGCGAGAAAAAACCATGGAATGTTTTTCTTATTTATCAAAGAGTACATTCATTGGAATCACCAACTTCCTATTTCTCCAGCTACAACTATAAGGAGGATCCCACCCCCTATTTACAGGCTTCAACCTGAAGGAAGCGCTGACTCCCTAATTTACCAACTCCAACTGGAAGGAGGATACAACCCCCTTTCCTTGCCCCGTCCAACCACCCTGAAATATAAATGTAGACCAATTTGTCACTACCTTTGTCAATGGTAACCTATTGTTGATATTGTTTCTGATACTTTTGTTGTTTCTTCTGATTTTGATATCTCATCAAAACTACAACCACATATACCTCATACCAAGATCCACAAGAGAGTTCTCCAAATCAATTTTTTATGAATCACTAAGACATATATGTTCCTAATTTGTTCAGAATACACACCCTAACATACACAAGAAGACATACCTTCAACCTATTAGCGATTATTTTTGTCATTAGGCACAGAAGCACCCAGGTTGCAGATTGCACATGAAATTCCCAAGTGCAGCAATGGAAGGACCAACTTTTCGGTTATGAGTCGGGCGAGCGGGCAAGGTTTTGACGTCTTCAGCCGAGATCCATCCACGAAGTAGATCAACGGTCATCGAGATCTTGGGGTTACCAAGGTACCCGACATATAGCACAAAAGAAAGCCCTTATGTTTCAAGGATGAATCTGGGTCGTCCGATCCAGGGACACGTGTGGCAATATCTGGCCACGTCGGCGTTTCGGCGGTCGAGATTTTGTAGGGCGAGGGTTTCATGTTGATCAACATCATGAAACCCCGAATCCCAATAACGCCGAAAGCATAGAAGGTGGGGCCCGTGACATCATGAAGTATTTTCAGCCGTCCATCCAGAGGGGACACCTGGAAGCAAATAGCGCCATCTCGGCGCTTCGCCCATCGCGACTCCAACACGCAAAGAACAACTTCATTATTTTTCGATGCATGAGGTGCCAGGAGAATCCTGGACCGGGGCCCATGATATCGTCGAGAGAGTTAAGAGCCGTCAGATCTGGAGGGACGCATGGTGCCAGATTAGCCCTTTCATATTTGCGAACGCCGAAAGCATGTGGTCACAGCCCATGATCACTTGGGGAGAGGAAGGAGTTGCGTGAAGGAGGACCAAGGCATCGAGTTCAGTTGCAATGAGGGTCATCGTGATCTCCGGGCATCATTGGACCCAATCTTAATACTTTTTCTAGTATTGAAGTAAATGAGGACAAGATCGGTTTGTTGAAACCTTCTTTCATTCATTGAATGAGGGGAATGGAGGGTCTGGCGAGCCGCCTGCTCGCAGAGGTCCTGTGTATCGATTTTCTCAAAAAGACCATGCCGAAGTCCTTAACTCAACAGAGAATTCTGCACACGCTAGCCAAGCACTTAACGTCTCAGCTACCCTCCTTACAGGAGCCATGCCTGGTTAAGGTGGCATTTAAAGATAGACATTGGTACGAGTTTGACTGAAGGGACACCAAGCTTCGGGTGACTAGACACGCCTCTGTGAGGTGAATTTTACTAGGTATATAGGCCCAGTGTTTGTATTTTTGAAGGCGTTGATGGTAGAGAAAATCTCCCAACTGTAAAGTTTTAACAACCATTCTAAAATCCTGGTTGTGCATCTATATTTGAGATTTCTTGTTTTATGACAAACAGTTTTCCTAATCCGTCTATGTTTTCATCTTATATTGGAGAGTTCATGATTGACTAATTCGCATGAATTGTTGCAGTTATGTTTTGATAAATGATTTATCGTCACATTATTGTATTCTCTAGTTTTTTGCATTTGGATGTAAGAGGATCTTTCCTTTTGATGATTTCTCTCATAGTCTGTTACAAACCTGACGTTTATAATAGACCCTCACACTCTCCTTATACATGTCTTCCTCCTATTCACCCTCATTATAGCTCATTGTTTGGAGTTTATCTAAGACCTCACTCGCCCATGCACGCCTGGCCTAGTTTCAGAGATGAAATGATATTGTTCTGAGTTTTTCTTACATTTGATCATCTCTTTATAAACAAAACGTGACATTAAACTGATGGGCGTCGGGCTCTGACCCTGCTGTAATCTAGGAGTGACTTCTGACGCTAATATTTTTGGCACCGCTGTCGAGGACGAAGTTGAATATTTTCCCCGGGATTGAACGACAACGATTAACTGATTCTGAAGGTGCATCAGATATTAGGATTATTAAGATTTCTACTGTGCACCTGGTGACTTCATTGTGACGACTCCGCTGGGGAGAACCTGCTCTATTAATTGTGGCTTTCAGAGGCAAACACATGCAGTCTCATCCACAACTGCCTCTAGCTACACCTGAAGCTGACCCAGAGGTGGTTCTCAGAAGAGGAAAGAGCTCTATAGAAGAAGCTTCCATCGCCGAAACAGGTAATCTTCCATCTCCTTCTGTGAGAACTCCTTTTTCTCCTCCTCAGTTTCTTAATAGACCTCCTTCAGAGGTTTCCCATTTCTTGAATTTTGGGAGTGTTCCTGCTGAGTTTTCCCCTCCTGTTCTGGGATTGGAGGGAGAAATTATTATCACTCCCTTCTCTTCTGAAGATGTTCCTTGGTGTAGACCCAGGACTACATAAGATTTTCCCACTCCTGCACAAAGAGGAGCACCTGCTAACTTGAGCTCGTTAGCCTTCTCCTTGAATCCTCTCTTGTTTCCTACTCCACTTCAGGACTCATCCCCAGTAGCCCCATCGCGAACTCCTTCTCCTCCCAGCTCTCCTCCACCTAATATTACTATGGATGGTGCTAATCCCCCTTTGAATAGAATGAACACCATAGTCACTGCCAGGTATTCTCCCTTAGTTCTACCCCATCCTATGAATCCTCTCCCTGCTAGAGATTACTTGAAATACATGCCCAAGTTCACTGCAGAGGGAGACGTGACTGCCGAAGAGCACCTAGCTACTTTCTACAGTTATGCAGACAACCTCAACATTGAAAATGAAGATGTATGGATGAGAGTCTTCATCCAGAGCCTGGATGGTGAGGTGAGGAAGTGGTTTAGAGAATTGGCTCCAGGGTCTATTGTTGGGATTGAAGCTCTAGATAGTGATTTCCCGAGGCAGTGGGGAGATAGGAAGGATTTCATGTACTACATGATAGAGTTCGGGTCTCTGAAGAAAATGGAAGGAGATTTTGTCTCTGACTTCTCCAAAATATTTAATAATATGTATAACAAAATCCCTGCTGAGATAAAACCTTCAGAAGCCTCAGCTAAGATTTCGTATGCTAGCGCGTTCGGCCCCTATTTCTGCCTTTTGTTGAGAGAAAGAAGAGACACCACCTTGGCTCAAATGAAAGATGCAGCCATAGAGGTGGAATCCAATGTTTTAGCAGCTGACAGACTAAGGAACAAGGCCGACGCAGATAGGAGAAAAGGAAGGTCGGAAGCCTCGGCTTCTGACCCATCGGTGCCCCACCCTCAAGTGGATGAACTGACCAGGATGGTGAAATATTTGTCTGCGGAGATGGAGAGAATGAGGGTGGAAGGGAGGCA
>SNQJ01S0117054.1:27773-38361 GCA_010110895.2 Picea sitchensis | reverse complement strand
GCATGGCGAAGAGTTCCAGTTAACTGACAAAAAGCCTCGTGTCCCAGCGGAAACTTTCCTGATTTTTTGCTTTGTTAGGTACCCGCGGGCTGTAGTGGGTTAGCCCGCGGATACCTGCGTGCAGTAGAAGGTCAGCAAGTGGTCCCCCGCGCCTAGTGAGAGGTTAGGGCGCGGATTTCTTGTTTTAAGTGGTTTTTCAAGGTTTTATTCAGCATGGCTTTAGCTAGGAAGAGGTATGAGTTGGCCTGATGCCAGGTAAGCCTGTGTGGTGCATTTTAGGGTTACAACACGTGTGTTACCATGAATGTCATCCATGACGTCACTTTGTAGAAGCTATGAGCTTCAGTTTTTGACATTTTGGTCTTCGGACAAACCTTTTGTAAAAAACTCTTTTGATCGCTATATATACAGACGGCTTCTACCGGTTTATCATGTGTTGTGTGAACATTGATGTGATTGATTTATAAATGATTCAAATGTCTGTCTAATACATAGTTAGCCAATGCATCTGTTAATGTATTTAGACATCTAGGAATATGTTGATATTCAATGTAATCAAAATAACGCTCCAAGAGGCGAATTCACAAAAACACCCGTAACAAAGTAGGACTTAGGATAGTATAAACATTACTTAACTGTAGTACTATAAGCTGGGAATCGATACGAACAACCAAATGACGAATTCCAAGTGAGATAGCATCAACCAATAATTCAATGACAGTGCTATACTCTGCAATGTTGTTGGTCGCACGGCTGAGACACACACCTCGTAAAGAGACAAGTTCGTTTTTAGGGGCATAAATTGCCCACACAGTGGAAGCAAGGTTCCAAGTACTATAGCTAGCGCCATCAACGAAGCCAATATAGGGTAGTGAAGACTCCGACATCTAGAAATCAAACACAACGTCACATAAGGGCAGAGACCAGATAACGACAAAAGAAAACTATAGTAACACACTAAAAGTATGATACATTAAAAAACAAGTACTTGTGCACAGATGATTTTATACATAGTACTTCTTCAAGTACAACCCATTCCTGAGTTCACTCAAAGGGATACCATCGTAATCTACCAACTCATAAGCTCCTTTTTCCAAAACTCGTCGAACGATATAAGGACCTCTCCACATGGGTTCGAATTTCCCAGCTCCTAACATATCTCGATCTTGTTCATAGAGAAGAACAAGATCACCTTCGAAAAAAATGTGAGGCTTGACATGTTTGTCGTATTGGGCCTTGACACGCTTTTTCTGAGCTTCTATGACTAGGGTGGCATCACGTCGAGTTTTGTCTAATCACATAAGATACAATAGACGTTCTTCCTCAGCAAAAGTGTTGGGTAGGAGTTCAACAACTAGTTTCAAAGAAGGTATCTCGCATTCGATAGGGAGAATGGATTCCACACCATAGACTAACCGAAAAGGTGTAAACCCAGTAGCGGACTTGACGGATGTCCGGTATGCCCACAATGCCGAAAACAACATTGTGTGCCAACTTGTTTTATGAATCCCTATCATCCGTCGAAGCATAGTTATGAGAATTTTGTTTATTGCTTCGACCTGGCCGTTGGCTTATGGATAATAAGGTGTTGAGTTATCATGGCGAAGACCCAACTTTTCAGTAAGTTCAGACATCATAAAATTCCTGAAGTGGCTACCATGATCAGTGACGATAGCTTGGGGGACACCAAAATGAGCTATGACGTGATTAAAAAGAAACAATGTTGCAGTCTTTCCAGTGTTGTCAAATGTCGGCATCGCCTCGGCCCATTTCGTAAAGTAATCAATAGCTACAATGATGTAACCATGCCCCCCATCTGAGTGAGGGTTACATGTCATGAAATCGATGCCCCATTTCGCAAAAGGACCAACTGAGACCACAGGGTGAAGAGGAGCAGGATGTGACCAAATTTTCTGATTATAGGTCTGGCAAGCATGGCATTTTTGAATGGCGGTGATGCAGTCGTTAAACAAAGAAGGCCAAAAATACCCTGCTCGTAAGATCTTTTGGGCAGTAGCATACCCAAACATATGACCACCACATGCTCCAGAATGGTAGTCATTCAGATCTTTCTTGGCTTCATCGAACATTAGGCAATGTCGAAAAGCAGAGTCAATCCCCCGACGATAAAGAGTATCCCCGAGGATAATGTATTGACGAGCTTGATAGCGTATGAGACGTCATTTAGTACTGGACAAATATGGCCAGAAAGTATAGGTTTGGAGATATATAATGATATCCCCATACCAAATATCATCAGTGCTAATAAGGAAAAGAGATTCATCGGGTAATGAATCTGCTGCTACATTTTCCATTGCAGAATGGGGAAAGTTGCATATCAACTCAGCAAAAACTAAGGACTTCTTGGACTTGGCACATTCGAATTCCAAGTCAAACTCCTGGAGTATCACAATCCATTTGGAGTACTTGCCCCCAAGCAATTGACATGTCAAAATATGTTGCATAGGGTTGCAATGTGAAATCACTGTAGTCTTGCGTGATAGGATATAGTGTCGGAAGCGTTGGACGGCTTGGACGGTAGCCAAGGCCAGTTTCTCCATATGTTGATACTTGATTTCAGTCGGTGTGAGAGTTAGACTCAATTAGTAAATAACATGTTCGTCATGAGCATCATCCTCTTGGATGAGAACCATGCCAATGGTGTAATCCAAGGCAACAAGGTAAAGGAAATAATCGCGACTGTAATCTGGGGGAAAGATAAGTGGAGCGCGCGTTAGAGACAACTTCAATGCTTCAAAAGCGTTGTTGGCAATGGTATCCCAGATGAACTCTGAATCCTTCTTTAATAGCCACATAAATCCACGAGTTATCTCGGCATAATTTAGGATAAAACGATGAAGAAAGTTTGCTTTCCCCTGCAAACTTTGCAACTGGCGAAGTGTAGAAGGAGGAGGGATATTAAGGATCGCCTCAACCTCAATAGGATCCACCTAGATCCCTTGATGCGAAACGATAAAACCTAGAAGACGACCAGATTCTATGCAAAAAACACACTTATGAGGATTTAAACGTATACAATAGAGCCGACAGCAAACAAAAATGGCTCGGAGGTGGGTAGGGTGATCAAATCTGCGCATAGAATGAGTAGGTAAATCATCCAAATAGGGTTGAATGATGTGCTTGATATCATGAAAATCATAAGACATAACACGTTGAAACGTTGCGCCAACGTTCTTGAGACCGAAAGGAAGTTTCTGATAGGCAAAAGTACCCCAAGGACAAATAAAAGCAGTCTTATGTTGATCCTCGGGAGCAATGTTAATTTGATTATAGTTGGAGAAACCATCCATGAGAGAGAAGATTTCACTTCCGGCGCAATCATCGACAATCTGATCGACGAAAGGGGTAGGAAAGTTGTCTTTGGGACAAGCTTTGTTGATATCCCTATAATCAACGCATACACGAATGGTGCCTCCTTTTTTGTCAATCAGGGTAGGATTGGAAACCCAGTCTATAAGAGCCACCGGATAAATAAAGCCGGCTTTCAGAAGTTTCTCGACTTTGAGCTTTATAGCAGCCGCTTTACGTGGGTGAACTGGATGAAGGCATTTTCGGATAGGTTTAGTGCTGGGGTATGTATTTATCTCATGTATCACAATCGCAGGGTCGATACCTGGTATTTCTTCGTAACTCCAAGCGAAAATATCACGAAATTCTTTGAAAAGTGACGTATAGGTGACTAGTTCGTCAAGGGAACACGAAGCTCCAATATGAACATTTTCGACAATCCCAGGTTTAATGGATATGTCAATGGGAATCGTGGGTGAGATATTACTTAAGTTCCCTTCGACAAATACATCGTGTGCAGACTCGGGAACCGTCGAGATGATGACAACGGTTGACGGAGTCGAAATCCGTTGGTAGTTTTCAAGAGTATGTTGCTTCAGAAAAAGGATGGAACAATGATGCCCATCATCCCAAGGGGTGTCCTCCATGACAGACATGATCATCTCGTCAGTGGGAAAAATAACCCGAAAAGGATCGGGAGACAACTCATCAAGAGAGGGGGTAGAAGGTGTTGCCGATTGAATGGCCTGGTAGGAAGATTTGACTGGACTTAACGACATTTCGTCACCGAAACGCAAATGAGCTCCAGGGTCAGGGACTATCCAAGGGTCGTGAGATGCAGGAATTTCATGAGGCATGGTGGAAATCATGTTGATAGAAGAAACTGACGGGCATGGAGCATCGGGTGGTGGAATGGGGAAAGTACCCATTAACGAGGAGTCCTTTAAAAGGCCTACACCGACGTTCTCATAACCCGGTGGGGTTTTAGCAATAAACGGTACGTTTCCAGTATGGGTATCAGAATTGAAGAAGGCTAGTTGGTCGACGGTAACAACATTTCCTTGATGAGGGAAACGTACTACACGGAAAAGTGTCAACACAATGGCATGCATGGAATCGATCCAGCTGTGACCAAGTAGAAGATTATAATCAAGAGGGGCGTCAAAGACTTCCACTTCGACTTGGACCATTTTACCTTCTAACGTGATGGGAAACAAAGGAAGAACACCGTAGGGATTAAAACCAGAGCCATTGAAGGCTTTAAGAGTGTTCTGGGATTCATTCAAAGGAGGAGAGACAATGGTTTTCCAACAAGCAAGAGACATAACACAAGTCGAGGCACCCTCGTCAATAATGGTTCAACAAATGTTTTTGTCGGAGACAACCACTTGTATCTAAAACGCGAGTTGAGGGGGTAACCTTGGAATGTGATCTTCCAAGTCAAAGACTATCAAATTTGTATTCATTGGGTCAATTCCACCGATAGATTTTAACAGTGCCTTCCGTTGTGCGAGACAAGACTGAAGGACTTTAAGGGCTGACATCACAGAGGGTGCTTGGGCCATATCTTCGAAAATGCTATAGTTCTGGGCTGCACGAGCATGAGGATTGAAAGACGATTTCCAAATGACACCCTTTGGGGGGGGTTGCAGAACTGTGTCGAGGATCAGTCGTTCGAGATGAAGAGGACCATTAGTAGGTGGAGTCATGGGAGAGGATTGGACCAATGAAGGGGGTAAATCATCAACCTTCTCCTTAGATGGAGAATAATCTTTGGCTCGAGTAGTGAGTGCAACGTTGTTCTGCTTAGAATCACCAGTACACATCAAAACATATGATGTTGTAGATGAGGAGGGTTGTTCGTGAAAGACCAACTGAGCCTGCTGTTGAGATGGGAAGGGTTGGGACAAGACAACCGATGCAGGTGGTTTTGGAGCTCCTTGAAGGAACTTAGTGACCTTGTCACGTCATGGACAATCCTTCGTGTAGTGATCATCACCACAGATAAGGCAAGGGTATCGCGGTTTGCGCTTATCCCAATCATCAAAAGGGGTAGTTTTGGTTTGCTCTGCTTGAGAATTATTTTTTCCCTCCTTATTCTTGCCTCTCCCCTTTTTAGATTTGTTTTTACCAGCTGGGGTAGATTGAACGGAATTTACCTCAGAAGTCTTGCCGGTGAGAGTGGCAGGAGATGGAGCATTTTGAACATTAGAAGAAGCAAATTTAGGGTTGACGCTTGACATGGAATGTGGTTGGGCTTGGGAAGAACCAATCACACTGTCAGCTGCATGCGAGGTAGCTGGATTAGTTGAAGTGCTGGAAGTATTAGGACGAGGTAAATCATGTAGTAAATTGTAAAGGGTTCCCGTTTGTGAATAAACGAGGTCAAGATATTGAGCTCGACTTATAGCCTGCTCTTCCGTGACTACGCCACCCATGGAAATCTCCTTACCAATTTCGTTCACAAATGATTTTGTAAACCATTCATCCAACAACTAATCGGGGAGCTCAAGTTTAATGAGACATCGTCTCCTTTGCCACTCATGGATGTGATCAGATATATGAGTGCCTTTGCTTTGTTTGAAGGAAGTCAAAATTTCTGTCCCCATGTCATAATGGATCGGTAACTGGTAATGTGTAAGGAAAGCCATAGCTAGGGTGTTAAAATCAGAGAAGAAACCTTGTGGAAATTTAATATACCATTTCGTAGCAGAACCGGTAAGGGTTCGTTGAAAAAGACGTAAACAAATAGAGTCATCCATCAACGAGTTGGATGAACACCAGAGGTGAAAAGTCATAACGTGATTGTTTGGGTCCTCTCCCACTTTGCCATCGAATTTAGGAATGTTTGATGGAAGCTTGGATGGAATAATAGGCCATTGGGGAGAGTGGCGAATAGGATCATTTAAAATCCTTGACAAATCCGAAAGATCCAAAGTGGCGAGAAATTTTAACTGTCGATTCACCTGCGGGTACTGGTGGCTTTGGGGAGGAAGCCCTGTCGGCAAACCAGTAGGACCATAAGCAGTCTGCATATAATGTGAAGACCCAGGCATATTCGGTAGTGGTTGGAGAGGATAGTAGCTCATAGAAGTATACCCTGGAACAGGGGATTGAGTTTGAGAATTTTCCCCCCAAATGGGATTAAATGAACCTGGATATGGTTGGCCCATGGTAGGGGGTGTAACGGACGTAGTTGGAAACTGCTGCCCCCCAGTCGATTGAGGAGGATTTTGTATCAATTGATTCCAATACTGGGCCAAGGACAGAGGTATGTTTTTCCCATAAGGTGGGGTTGGTCCTCCCATCGAAGGTGGTGTTCCAATTGGGGGTTGTGTTCCAAAAGGAATTTTCCCACTAACCGGAAATGGATAGTTTGGAGTGAATGACGGAAAAGCGCCACTAGGATTAGGATTTCCAGTAGAAGATGAAGAAGGTCCTCCAAAAGGAAATTGAGGGAGTGTTTGAACAAAACCGGGAAGAAAGTGCCCAGAAGAAGAAGGACCACTAGGAGAAATGGATGGAGTGTGCGCAGGAGTAGGAATGGAAGCATTGAATGCACGGTATCCAGGTGGTAGTGTAGGGGAAACATTGGGAGTTCGTGGTGTGTTGATAGGAGAAAGACTAACCGCAGTAAACCCGGTTGGAACACTCGAAGTAGTTGCAAGATGGGCCATTTCGGCAGGGACGATAAAGTGATAAGTAGTAGTCACCAGTACAGTCTCTGTATCAGAGAGTTCAGAAATCACAGGTGGGTTGATGTCGGAAATCACAGGAGAACCTAGACCAAAAAGGTCTCGCCGAAAAACACCCATAGACCAAAAAGGATCTTGTTCCCCAGGTCCAGTCGGAGATCCGGACTACACAACAATTAAGTCTTCGAAAGAGTTTGCTCGCATAAAACGTCTCTCAGAATCGGGGTGAATTCGAAAGTCCTCTTGGGTATTTGTAATTCAAAAAAATTCTAGAGAGTCAGTTCGTTCCACTTGCGGTGTGGTGATGACTGTGGCTTCACTTTGTCGAGGAGAGCCCTCAGGTGTACTTGTAGGCAAGGGTTGAGAACCTTCCAGATGCTCTGGAGATAAACCCTGCATTCTACGTGAATGACGTGGGGGAGATATTGTAAATGAGTAACAAACTTCGTGAAGAAAATCCTATGGTCAACTTCGAGAAACAAACAACACATGCTAGTAAACAAAATCTAGGAAGCAATCACCAACCAAACATGACCTTCTAATTTCGAAGCCACTAGTTGGTGATGAAATCCAATGTCACAACAATGAGACGAGAAGGGGCAAGGCCAGGGTGGAAAAGTTACGCTGACGACCTGCTTAACAGACTTACACCCTGGTGCAAGCTCCCACACATAATCGTGGGTATACCCTCCAAGGAGCCTGATTGAATTTGGTCAACGTCAATTCTAGGTACTGTGAAGACTTTCCCCTCCACAGTCACCTTGGGTAAGAACCTAAAGAGATAGGCCACTAAGGTCATCACCAACAATAATAAATCCTGGGGGAACAGTCGACAGTCCGATCCACACGCAAGGGCAGGGTATATAGCCCGAAATCAACTCAAAAGGCTTCCACTCATCATTGTGGGTATACCTCAGAGTGATCCCTGTAATACGTGCAATCTCTACACTGATACCAACAAAGTAGGGTGAGTAACTCTGCCAATATCAATGCGACCTCATGCTTGACCCTTGTGTGAGAAGGGCTTCCCAGGACAAGATGTTGCAAATGGAATTTAACACTCCCTAACACAAGATGCTATTGTGTGTTTTATGCTTTTGGAGAGTGTATCTCTCTTCCTACTCCAAAGTTCTAGCCTAGCTAAATGTTGGTGTAATAGATCCCTAAATGGTGGTTGCACCTGGGGTTATAGTGGTAGCCACCTAGGGATCGACCCCGTGTCACACGAGTACGAGAACCACGAGTTGCCGATTCCCCCAGTAAAAAAAAATAATAATAATAATAAAAACCCAATCCACTCTTTCAATGAAAACAAAAATAAAGAGCAAACCAATGTAGTCTTTTCAAATGAAAAAGAAAATTATCTTTCAATCAATAAGAAAATGATAAAAACCAAGAAAACTTAACTTTCAACCAATCACTGGATCTTAACTAATCAAACACACTCAGATTCTGAAAACAGAGAGAATGGTTTTACCAAGAAAAGTCAAGAAACAAAAGTCAAGACACAAATGACAAGAAAAGTCTTGAAATCCTAAGACTGTTCATGTATGCAAACAAATACAAGAAGAACATCAATCAATGGTCAAAAAGACTCTTATGAGGTAGTTAAACTGATATGGGCAGTTGAATATGCCAAAACTCAAATCCAAAAGTTTGAACAAAAGAGTTCGTAGGCTGGTAGTATTACACAGTGCGAGAATCATTGATTCTCGCAGGTGACCCTTGAGCAGGGTGCGAGAACCTCGCACTGAACCTTAAAGGCAGAATGTGAACCCTACCAATTCTCGCAGGCTGCAATGAAGTGCAGTGCGAGAATGTTTGAACATAATCAAAATTTTGGAAAATGAAGCAAAATTGGAAAAGACCTCTGGACCCAAAGGGTCTATCAGGATATCCTAAAGACTTAGAGATTGACAGGAAAGGAGAAAAGTGAAACAAGAGAAAATGGCCACAGAAAAATACCAAAAGCCACAAAGAAAATGGGATTGTTCCCCAGTGGAGTCGCCAATTTTGTTATTGGATAAATCTGTAGGTGCAGACACTAACCGATCTCCCTAGATCCACCTGGATCTAGAACAAAGCAAGACAGAACATGACTCTTTCACTAGATTTTGACCATTGAATTAAATAGGAGGCAAGAACAAATAACATACCTTATTATCACTTTCTTTGGTATTTGTTGCTCCCGCTTCACTCGAGTTCTCTCGTGCAGTCAAGACCAAGACAACACAAACCAACCAAAGTGAAGATAGCACAATCTATTCAACAGTCAATCTATGTATATGATCAAGGAATTATACAATAAAGTGGAAATATCTTTATGGGAAAGGGACATGCTACTGTATCATATTAATGGAAAGTAAAGATTACAACCTGAGCCTTGATGTCGCAAACTTCCTTTCGATGGCCCTTGGCTCCGACACACACACTTGCTCATTGTTTGCATGAAGAAGATCAACCCCTTTGGATAAACTTGTTGGAGTCTCCAAGCTGTTGTTCAAGCTTCAGTCCTTCACACAATTCTTTCACCAATTCTCCAATGAATCTTTCTTAACCTTTTCCATGAGAATTCACTCAATATATAGGAGAGAATGAATTGGTTACTTGGATAAGAATGATCCCAAAATATCAGGGAATCCAGTACTAGGATAACCATTCGAATGCCAAACCATCCTTCTAGAAGATTCCCTTCTAGAAGCTTCGAGAATTCATCTTTTTCCTTGCTTTAGGAAGAGTTCGCACCCTAGAAGTTCAACACAGTGAGAGAAGTTCGCACCCTGGCTTAAGGCAACCTGGAAGAATGGGTCATTCTCGCAGCCAAATATACTAGCAGCCTGCGAGCTTGCTTCAAAAATGATTTTTCTTGGAAGAGATGAAAGTAACTTTTCTCAAGTAAAAGTTCTTATGAAGAGCCTGAGTACACCATCATCAATACATCATCATGATGACCAAAATCATGGGTAATAGTGGGGCAGGATTAGCTCTAGCCATACTATGAGTGTGTTGTGAACTTGACCCTTGAGGGGGACTAGATGGGTTGGTACTTCCCCCTTGAGAGGAAGTTGCCCCCTCGCTTCTGTGTAAAGGAGAGCGAGTGGACGGAGGACCTTGGGAAGTGGACCCAAGTAATGTGGAACCAAGAAAATTTGATCCTAAGACAGTGGCACTCACATGAGTGTGTGAAGGCAGTTCCGATGAGTTGGCAAGACTAGGAACTCCCCCTAAAATAGGAGGGAGGTTTAGTAAGCGTCTAGAACGACAGGGGTTCTGTGGGTCCCCTATGATGTCCAACTAGCTGAGTGGATGTGTGCAAAATGTGATGAGAGAAAATAAACAAGAGCCTTTGTTACGAATTTTGAACTTTACACAATATATATATCTAGATCAAAATGTAATCAGAAGTGCATCATACATAAAGTGTTTTTGAAAAAGAATCATATATGTTGATAAGTGGGTTTTTTCCACATGGGGAATCAAAGAAAACAAATGCTCATGTCCTAAAAGACGTAACGTCCTTCCTCTCAAATAGCACTGGACCTTCCAATAGTACTCAACAGTGGGGTCTGAAGTCACCGGAAGAG
>SNQJ01S0117054.1:0-27763 GCA_010110895.2 Picea sitchensis | reverse complement strand
GATGTTCAATATCACTTTGTGAGAGACATGATTGAAGAAAAGAAAGTATCACTGATGAAGGTGGAGACTTTGAAGAATGTTGCAGATTCATTAACAAAATCTGTGAGCACTGAGAATTTCTCTTGGTGTAGAGGATCCATGGACATTGTTGCGTTGGATTGTTGACTATGTAACCATGTAACCCCCTGTGTGCAAAGAAAACAACAAGTGGGAGAATGTTGGGTATGTGTTATATTCTTTGCACAAGTAGTAGTGTCTGAGCGTCTGCGTCGGGCGCGCAGGGGGGTTAGAGGGGGGGTCGCTAGGCCCCCCCTCGGGGGGTGCAGGGGGCGCATATTTCTGGGATGACATATTATCGGGATGACATATTTCCGAGATGACATATTTATGGGACGACATATTTCCGGGACCACATGATATTTAGGTGGTTTTTCGGCACATGGTTTTTTGCCAATGGTTTTCTATTTACGATTAAGGAATTAGGGTTTTGGACTAATCCAGGTCATTGGGTTAGGGTTTTGGATGCCGTTGGATCCTATATGTATATTGTATTGTAAACAATGTAACACAATGTATGAATATAATATATGTTGGTTTTCCCAGTTTGGGTTTCCAGGGGAAAAATCTCTGTGTAATGTTTGCATTTTCCATTGTAAATTTTCTATTCTTTTCTGAATATTTGTTTATAGTAGACATTGTACAAGGTTAGAATTTACATTGTGCAACCAACTTGTATTGTCTAAAGAGGCTAATTAGGGAATTTTTAGGTCTTTGACCAGCCACCCAGTCGGATCCAATCCAGATTTGAGTGTCAAATCAACTTGGAAGCTGAACCAGAATTGGGTGGGAGGCCAACGACTCTCATAAATGCTTCGTTCTCACATGTGCATGGCTTTTTGCGACCACGGTCATGCATCGGGCACATGTGTGCTTTTCCTGCGTTTCTGTTTCGTGCATGTGCGTGCACGCCCTGTGTAGTCATAGCACACTTTAATTGTGTCACTGGTTGTATAGTTTTTGACCCTTTGAAAATGCTTTTGTGGTAATTTTGGTCCATGGGTGACCTCATAATTGTTTGGTGATGCTGAATTCTTGTAACCATTTGCAGACGAAATTTCAGTGATAACAACCATCACATCTCTTCTCAGAGATAAAGTTTCCACCATTCTAGTGAGTCTTTCACTCTTAATTTTTACAGTCTCTTTACAATTATTTCATTAATAGAAAACAAGTATTGTTGTATTTCTCTATTTATGGAAATTTTCATGAGTTTTTCATCGTAATATATCTTCTTTCATTTCATTTCAAACATAATCTGGATCAGTAATACCCCCATTTTAACCCATAAGATCTAATTGATTATGTAAATAAATCATATTTTTTTCTATTGTTTTAATCCATATAGGCTAATTTTGAATACACGATGATGCAAATATGTTGTACATGTTCCTAGTGTGGAGGCAGGCCAAGGCCTAACTAGAGAGTAATAAGTCTTAGAATTAGTGTTGTGTTTTCATGTAGCAAAAGGAGGCTATGAACCAATAAGAGTGGAAGATGGGGGGTTGCAAAAATGAGACATAATCTCTTGTGTCAAAGGTATATATGAATTTTTCTCCATGTTTGTTGAAATAGTATAGCACTCGAGTATCCTAATATTCTCCCCATTGTCTTCAAGTGGATGTACCAAAAAGAATCCATGTCTTTTCTCCTAATTATTTTTGAATTAGTGGAGGACTCCCAATATTCCTCTACTTTTTTTGAAGTGGCCATATGTGACAAAGAATACATGGTCTATTTTTGTTAAATTAGTGTGTGGTGTTCCTTGATAGATAAAACAAGATATTTATATAGAGATAGATAGAAATACAACCACAAAAATGAAATAAATAGAACCAAAGTATGAAAATAACAACAATACATACAATTTTATTGATATTCAGAATTGAGATCAATGTTCACCTATTATTGGCATGTAGTGGGAAGACCCAGGGTTAATCATCAATACACCAAAAAAACCCTTAGACATCGGCCCTTTCAGCATCACCTGCAATCAAATGAAGTCTCACCTGAGGCATATAGAGGGGCTTTAGGAACCAAGGTTCTGCAATGATTAGGGGAGGTGAGGCATTCAACATGTCTTTACTAACCATCTACTCATGTGCACAATTTCCATTCATCAACAATTACTTATCATGCAACATACCCTATGTGTGACATTAATTTACTTGAAATACATCCATTCAATAGTTAATTCAATGTGTGACATTATAACATCATATATGAATAACACATTCAACATACTTGTCAAAGATACAAGTTTTTGGCGAATCCAAGTTGGTGATAGATTGGGAAAGGGGTATCAATAATATTCAAAACCCCATGTTAGCCTCATTGCTAAGAGACATCAAGCTCACTTTCAGATACTTTGAATGGATTTCCTTCCAGCACATTCCGAGGGAAATTAATTCAAAAGTAGATGAACTCTCAAAAGAAGCACTGCAGCTGCAGAAAGGATCCTTCATTTTTTATGAATTATTTGAAGGAACAGAAAATGAAGCAATGGAATTTTGTCTCCGAATATTTTTTTCTTTTTGTAAGGCTATATATGTTTTTGGATAGTTTGAACAACTTGTAGAAGTTTTTTGAAAAAATCCTTTATAGGCCTATTTTGAAGTAGAAAGATGTATAGGCAATATAGTTCCTGAAGAAATCCTACAGAGGCTTTCCATGAAAGACTATAACATGTATATTCTCCTATGAATATACAAGTTTTTTTTTATTATGAAAAAAAAAATACATTCAACATAATTAAGAATTTATCATCATTGCATACTAACAATAAGCATCATAACATGCAACAACAACACTTCATCACAAAAGGGTTTAATGTGGTTCAACCAACTTGGGCTACATCCACAATAGTTGGATTCTTATATTAGTCATTTATAGTATTCTTACAGTTGCGCACTGCACTTAGAAAAGATGAAACAATAACATTACCCAAACCCACCTAGTCGTTCTGCTGCAATGCGAGCCTACTCCTGGAAACCTCAGTCATAACATCCGAACACTTAGCCAAAAATGAAGCTCATGCAAAATTCCCCATAACATCTCATTCTTTGAACCCATATCTACCTCGACCCTTTACATATTTATACATCAAAACCCAATGGTCTATAACCATTTTCCGTCTTTTACATATTGCTCCATCACACTTCCTCCTATCGTGCACTTTGACCCCTTAAAGTATGATCTTTTCGCACACTCTAGTCCATATTCTAATTGCCTTTCCTTATTTGACTTATTATGGCACAAATCTCAAAACCTGACCAAAATTCCTATCCAATAGCCCCCCAACACTCACATGTGGCTCGTCCCAAGCCACTCAGGCCTTCTTCCAAGTTGCAAAACCAAAAAAAATCGGTAGTATTTTCTATGGATTGGGTTTGTTGTGATGAAATGTGATTTGTATTCTGTGAGATTCTTTTTAACTTAAGACATTCTTCCTATATAGTCGTGGAGTTGAATAAACATGGAACTCCTTCGAAACTTTCTCCTTCAATCTGGGTAGATGGTTTTATTTTTTCTCGAGTATCATAACTATCACCATACCCAGGTTATTGTTGCACAAAAAATCATCTTCCCTTGTTATTCATGTTCTTGTGCTCCTTCTTGATGCTTCTCTAGTTCGTGTAGCTTCTATTTCACTTTTATGTTTCCTTATGTTCTATGCAGTCTGATTCTGGGAAAATTTTCCAATCTCAGGTCGATTACTTCTATCCTCGAGACTTCCTCCTGCACTGATGTTGCGGCCTACTTATGGCTCTGTTATTTTTCTTTAGGTGGCACCATAGGTATCTTTTGTAAACTACTCAGCTCCACTACCCTCCGTTCTTTCTCTAAACTATGATCAGATTCTATACTACACTTAGCTATTTTACCTATCTTCTTAAATCAATAGGAAACAATGGTCTACCCCTTTTTCCTACTTTATATCGAGTTGGCTCTTTGCATCCCTACTTGAAATATCATCGGAGTGTACATATACTCAATTTCTTCCCTATCCTGCAATAATGTTGTATCCTTCAAAACATTATGGTCTAAGTTGGCCACCCTATAAAAAACTTTGTCACACTCATTCCCACCGTCTCCCAATTGTGTTCAATTTCATATTTTTTTCCTGTTGGTTTTTAATTATGACTATGCGCTTCCACTACTTCGCCATCATATTATGTCTTCAATGCATGTCCCATCATGGATATTCTTTTTTGTGCCTTCTATGCCTACCTTTGTCGCAGTTCAATCTTCCTGCACATGCTTCTTGTCTTTTATGCAACATGCCTTGGTTCAACTTCTTACTATTCTAACTATTTGAACACTACCTTTTTTCTTCCTATCAATCTTTTGTCTCTTACTCTATCTTTTATTTATTTTTCTTCCTTTTTCATCTTCATGCTCTTAACTATTATCTACACGATCTCTTCTCTCTGTGAAAACTTGCTTCCTTTGTCTATGTGCTCTTCTTCTTGTGTATTTCTCTTCTGCGACATTTACCTAATTTTTCCTTTTTACCTTCTAATATTAACTTCTTGGGATCTTCAACTTTTGACTTCTTCTCTTAAGCATATTTTTTACTTTTCCTGTTTTTCTTGCTTTTTCCTTCTTTTTCTTCCTTTTCTTTCTATAACACACTATGATACAACTTATCCTGCATAATTCACCTAGTGCATGAAAGGATGGTCATCCCTATATAGTTTTATTCGACTCTCATTCACTAATCCTTCCACGACTTTTCCATCCAATCGTTATAGTTACACAACACCTACTTATATCACATATATGATCATGTATGGCCCTAGCCAGTGCATCCTAAACTTCTTCTACTTGATGTGTTTATCATGCCATGGTTTTTCACATGTCTTATGTACTTGTTGATGAAACCCTACAAAAAATCACTCTTCCTGTAATACCAGTAATTGTGATAGACTTTATTTTATTGCAACAAAATATGTAAGGTCTGTCATCACAACAATGCATAGACTTTGTACAAGAAATTCCATGGGAATGATTGTTTCCTAACCATATGCTAATATAAAATGTGTCTGACCTATCAACTTCTTGCATGTAGTTCTATAAGCTCATAACACTGCAGGAATCATTAAATCTTAGTCGTCCTGTCTTAGATTACATACCTTGGTAAATGCATTCTCTAGTATCTTATTGAAGGCCTCCATAGTTCCATTAGCTTGAGGATGATATGGAGTTCTCTTTTGATGTTGAATCTAGAATTCTTATGTTAATTCTACAATTGTCTTGTTCAAAAAGTGAGTCCCCTACTCACTCATAAGTACTTTAGGACACCCAAACCTTGTAACTACATTCTCAAATAAGAACCATGCAGTTGTCTCTATGTTACAATCTGTAATTGGTTCTTCCTTTTCCCATCTTTTCAAGTAGTCTGTCGTGATAACTATGTACTTGGATCTTGTTTTCCTCCCCGATGGATTAATTGGTCCGAAAAAATCCACTTCCCATTTTTCAAATTCCTACAAGGTGAATTGCATATTCAAAAGCATCTCATCTCATCACGACACCCTTCCTTCTCTCTGACAAATATCACAACTCTGACATTATTCCTTAGCATATTTATGGAGGGTGGGCCACCATAGCCCTGTTTGCAAGATCTTCTGCATTTTTTCCTTTCCTGTGTAATGAGCTCCTACAATTCCATCATTCACCTCTACTAGGATCATTGATATTTCATGTTCTATCACGCATCGTCTCAGCATCCCATCTACACCTAACTTATATAATTTTCTTTTGATCAAATGATAATCTGTTTCTTTAACCACTAATTTCTTCTTCTTTTCTAATGTCATGTTAGATGGAGTGATTCTTGTAATAAAATATTGGATACTTTATGCAAAGTGGTTGTCTACCATTTGAACTGAGCATAAATGTGCATCTGGTAAACTATCATCTAGGTTCCCTACATATTCTCCTATCACTATTTGTGACAGATGGTCTGGTCCTGCATTTAGTTTCCCTGGGTTCACAATAACTACAAAATCATACTCATGGAACAACAATAACCATCTTCATATTCTGCCCCCCCAACAATGGCTTGTTCACTAGGTATCTAAGCACATAGTGGTATGTAAACATCTTGAAATGGGACCCCAGCAAGTAGTGTAATAACTTTTGCAAGGAATAAACCATTTCCAAGCCTTCCCTTTTTGTCATCATGTTATTCTTCTCAATAGTCGACAACTTCTTGCTAGCAAAGGAAATTGGATGGTCTAACTCTCCCTCTCCTAGTTGAGCCAACATTGCACTGAGCACTATCGACGATACGTCCACATGAACATGAAACTTTTTTTTCCAATCCAGGAACACTAGAATGGGTGCAGTTACTAACTTCTGCTTCAATACGTACAAAACCTACTGGCAATTTTCATTCCACTGAAACATATCTTCTTTCTTTAATAACTTCCCCATCAGAGATATAATATGCACATAGCCTTTAATAAATTTCTTGTAATATTATGTATGACCCAATGTTGTTCTCAATTGTCTCACTAATTATGGCGATGGAAAATTAACAATTATTATTATCTTGGTAGGATCAACCAACAAACCATGCTTGCATACAACATGACCTAATAACATCCCAAAGGGTGCACAAAAAATACACTTCTTCAAATTTGATGATATTTGATATTGACTACATCTATCTAGCACCAACCATAGAGTTTTTGTGTGATATTTCAACAAACTAAGCACAGTCCAATCATCTAAGTACACTTTAATAAGCCTATGAATAAATTCCTTAAAGGATGTTACAACTACTCTAGAAGACAAAACAAGTGAATTCTTTAACCAAATGACATCACGATGTATTGGTAGCTTCCCCATTCTGTTGCAAATGTCGTCTTATGTCTTTCTTCTAGCGAAATCTTTATCTGGTGGTATCCTGAAAATCTATTGGTGAATGAGTAGGCCTCCTGCCCTCCTACATTTTCTAATACTTCATATTTAAAGGGGATTAGAAAAGGGTCATGTAAACATGCATCATTCAATTTCCTTAAGTCTACACAAATTCTAATACCTATTGTTTTCTTATCTTGAACTACCATTGGGATTATCCATTCAGACTCTGCGATGAGATCAATGATACTGACTTCTATCATTCTATCAATATTTTCTTTCACTTTTTCCTTGTACTTCATATTCAATCTATAAGGTATATGTCTTACTATCTTATCATCGTATTTTAATGAGATCTTCATCTCACCTAATTCCCCATATATTCCCTTCATCTTTGAAAAGGTTGTCAAAAATAGATCTTGATACTCATGGAGTAGATCTGCAATCTTTTCAAATATCTCATCATTCCAATAGTCACCAACATTTAGGACCTTAGGCTTCTATTTTGTGCTAATGTTCACTCTGTGTACTCTTAATGGATTCACATATTCATTGGATTTGATTTCTAGACCTTCTATGGCGCACTCCCCTTCAGTCTATGGTACTTGCATATTTCTTGGATCATCTTCTTCTTGATCTTCTTTAGTAGCATTCTAACATTCCAGTAATGCATGGATTGTCACAGATTATTTATGTGCACTACACGTAGGTACTACTTCTATCTAATATTATTCCATAAAAATATTACTTCTAATGACTTACAGAGATGCATCTACTAAGGACGAATCAAATTAAAAACTAAATGTTGCCTTGAAATTCTGGTTGACCTCTTCCCAGTCTGTTTTCTCTCTACTCACTTCTAGTTCTAGATACCAGTTCTTGGGAACCGTCTCAAGTGTATGTATGAACTCGCACATCAATTACTACTTTGGAACTTGTGACCAAGTTGTCATACACTGTGCAACATGGTCTGTCAGACTTCTCATCCTTGTATACTTGTGCATAATTTTTTCTATTCCAAATCTAGTCTGCATCAACCTTTTACAGTGTTGCCAATTCTCTATTCCTTCCTTGTTTTTTTCCCACCATCTCGATGGGGTTTCTCTCAGTACGACATCTAATGCCAACAATATTTTTTGTTCGGGTATTTGCAACTCAAATTCTTTTACGAAGGATCTTACCTTATTTAATTCATCAAACCTTGGTGTATCACGTACCTATGTTCCGATCCCGTGAAAAGAGTGAGTAATGTGATAATATATTATAGTCGATACTTCATGCAGCAATTGTTGCCAATGTTCTAGTCCTTCCTCTAAATCTAATGCAAAAGAGATAATGCTTCTCCAACTAATAACACCATATGTAGTAGGATTTATGTAGTCATCCATGCGTGTAGTCATATTATATAAGTTATCAATTTCATTTCTCACAGGTTCAACATTCCTTCTTTCCTCTGTGGGGTTTAATGGTGTAGTGAATTTTAAGCCTCCTTCAAAAATAATTTCTCTCTTCTTCAAGTTATCACCCATTTTTCAAAGGCCCAATCCAGTTTGAGCAATGTTGGATATGGTTGGTTTTTTTCCACAATCTCAATGACCTCAAAGTCAGCTACACTGTGCACTCCAACTATGTTAATAAGTACTCCTACTAGTCTCCCAATCGGTATTATCTTATGTTGGTTTCAAAATCTCAATTGAATAGTTGACCAAAATAACTTTGGTTTCCCCATCATTTCCCACGTCTATCTTGTAAGAAGATTTACATATGATCCTAAGTCTAAGATGAAATTATCCATGCCATACTCTCCTATCTTCACACTCAATATGAATTCCTTGTTTTCCCTTTTCTTGTGCAATACTTGTTTCACTTCTCTGTGTGTCATAGGTACTTCTCTATATTATGAGCATCGATCGATAATCCCACATAGTGCTTTCAATGTTGTTTCCTCCTTCATAAATTCTAAAAAACTCTTTAGAAAATCTTTCAAAGTGTTTACCTTCTTGACTGACCTTTCTGGAATGGTGTGATCATAGACTAAGCGCATATCATATACTGGTGGCATATTTTACATTGATGTTATCTATTCTAGTCCTAGTATTTCCTTCCTGGCCTGCTGATATGTCTCTTTCTCTTTCCGTGGGTTAAATGCTAGCGTAGGTTGAACTATTTTCTTTATCCATTTCTCGACCCCCTTTCCCTTTTCTATCGTATCTGGTCCAGTTATCATTCCTACACATGTAAAAATTGCTACTCTGGATTGATCATCATTCTCCTCGGTTGTTATCATTTGTATCTTCTGGTTATGGTTATGGTTTTGACTTTGGTTCCCTCTTTCTTGTAATTTTTCTATAATTTAAGGAAAATATTATATCGCATGGTCCAATTCTCTATAGTATGTGAACTTCATGCAAGGATTCGAGTAGTCACTTGCTAAATGTGTCGATTTATTGTAGTTATAACAAATTATTGGTCCTCTTCCTCCTCTACCACATCCTCCTTGTCCTTGACCTATGTTGAATCCTCATTTTCCACCCTGATTAAATCCTCTCAGAGTATTGTAATGTGGAACCCCTCCTTCTATTTCTACATTTTATTATTGTATTTTTTACACATACGAAGTGGGCTCTCTCATTAAGTTGAGTGTGTGACAATATTTTTCATCATTTCCTATAGATTTGCAAAAATTACAGAACAAATTCTTGGGAATACTCTGGTACTTTTGCAGTAATGGAAAAACAGTCGGATGATGTCTCAATGTCTTACATATTTCACAATACCCTACTCCTCCTTCCAATGGGTTCGGTGCTCCCATATCCATATACTATGCAAATGTTGGGCATGTGTCCTTACGATGGTCGTCTATCTTACATGTAATGCACCAAACTTTCTCATGATTTTCCCTTTCCTTCATTATTTCTGGCAATTGGATCCTTAGTGAAGCCAAATTTGACTGACCCTCTTCCATCCCTGCTCCATATCCTATAGGATATGATTCTAACTTCATTGCAATTTCTAATTCTTCTGGTTGTGACGTGACCTTTTGTCGCGTCAACGAAAAACGAATGTGTGGCAACAAACCTTCAATAAACCATTCTCTATGTTTTTCATTAGGAATATGAAATGTTAATATACCCATCACATCCTTAAATATATGGTCATAATTCCAAACTGTCTCATTCTATACTTTATTAATTTCTTTCAGCTCTGTGATATATTGCGACTTGGAATTTGGCTTCTGAAATTGCATTAAAAAAGCTTGTCCAATATCTGTCAATGTCCTTGATTTTCCAGTCAATGTAGTAGTGTGATAATTCATTTACCATAACAATGTGAAACCTATGAAAATCAAGGATAATTGTGCAATCTTCATTGCTTCATCTTGGACATTCTTCACAGTCCATATCATATCACATACAAACAAATGTTTCTATGGGTCTTCCGACCCCACTCCTTGGATTCAAGAATTATTAACGTATGATATATTCCTGCCATTTTATTTTGTGTAGTACTTATCTTCAAGGATGTTGACTGACTCTAGTTGATTGTGCTACTTCCACTATTCTAACCGTTGTTATGAATTCATCCACTAACTAGAATTTCTCTTGACAAAGTTTTAGTTTATGCTTAAGATATTGGTGATGCACATGGGGTAGTGGCTTCGAAACAAATTGCAATATGAGATGGGATTCCTTATTATAATGGACTATACTGAGGATCCTTTTCTTTCTATTTCCTTTCTTGGTGCGGTAAGATTTGAAGTACTACACAGGGGTCTCTTTTCTCAACTAATTTGTGTTGTGCTTCTCTCTCGACCACAACCTCCTTCTTACTATACCTAAACCTTTTCCCACAACACAATACTCCAATCTCTCCATCTGATTTAGTGTCTTCCTCTCTCAGCATCCTTAGTCCAATTTTTCCTCACTCATCCTCTCCACTCTCAAACCATCCTCTAGTCATCCCCCATTTCCCCTATGTGCGTGAAGGCATGCATAACAAGGTCATCCCCTAGTTCCCACAACACAATACTCCAATCTCTCCATCTGATTCAGTGTCTTCCTCTCTCATCATCCTCAGTCCAATTTTTCCTCACTTATCCTCTCCACTCTCAGACCATCCTCTGGTCATCCCCCAGTTCCCCTATGTGCATGAACTTGCGCATAACAATTAGATTCCATATTCATAACATTCTTGTCACACAACAACATATTTATTCAAGTAGACAATGTGCTCAAATATATTCCACGTGGACCCTTGAAAAATTACCTCTCTATGACATTATAAGACTGGGTACAATCTATTGCAAACTCTATAATGTAACCTCTCAGCACACTATTCAACCAAAAATCAACTATGCGAGAAAATTTATTACTTACTATATTCAATTGTCTGATAAATTCAGGGGTCTAGTTTCTCAGGGATTTAGCTCAATATCTTCCAACATTCTCTACTAGCCTTTCTAACCATTTAGTCAATTTTTTTGAAAATTCACCAAAAACGATTTCATGAAGATCTTTGAACACATACCTATGCAACCAATGTTTTTTGCTGAGTCGTGGGTTCCTATTTTGTTCTCTGAAAATTTCCTATTGCTTCCCCTCTATCCATTTTGTGATCTCTTCCTTATTCGGCCTCCAAAACATTCCCCTCAATTACATATCTTGGTCCTGACAACAAAACCATTTGTTGGTGCAAGTGGGCATACCCAGGGTTAATCATATATACACCAACAAAACCCTTAGACACCATCCCTTTCGGAATCACCTATAGAGAAAGTGAAGTCTTACCTGAGGCATCTAGAGGCACTGCAGGAACCAATGTTCTACAGTGATAAGGGGAAGTGAGGCATTCAACATGTCTTTACTAACCATCTACTCATGTGTGACGTTTCCATTCATTAACAATTACTTATCACATGAAATACCCTGTGTGTGACATTACTTTACTTGACATACATTCATTCGCTAGTTACTTCAATGCATGAAATTATAACATCATGAATAACACATTCATCATACTTAAGCATTTATCATCATTGAACAGTAACAGTAAACATCATAACATGCAAATACAACACATCATGACACAAGGGTTTAATGTGGTTCACCCCACTTGGGCTATGTCAACAACGACGAGCTTCTTATATTATTCATTTATTATATTATTACACCTACACACTACACTTACAAAATATGAAACAATAATATTACCCAAAACCACCTAGTTGTTCTGCTGCAGTACGAGCCTACTCTCGGAAACCTCAGTCATAACATCTAAACACTTAACCAAAAATTCAAATCATTCATAATGCACCATAACTTCTCATTCTTCAAACCCCTATCTACCCAGAGCCTTTAAATATTTATACATCAAAATAGGTATAAGCCCATTATAAAATGTCCCAAAACCCATTGGTCTATAACTATCTTCCTCCTTTTATGTGCTTCTCCATCGTGCTTCCTCCTATCGCGTGGTTTGACTCCTTAAAGTCCTCTCCCATCACGCGCTCTGGTCCATATTCTATCTTCCTTTTCTTCTTTGACTTATTCTGTCGCAAATCCTGAAACTTAACCAAACTTCCTATCCAACACCTACCTTTGAGGGGGAAACCTCAATTTGAGGAGAGCTCCAAATACAATGGAATTCATATGGCAACTGATTACATAGATTATGTTATTAAAAAAACCCTAACCACCTATTGGACCTCTATTAATAAGGCCTCAACCACTAACAAGTGAACCTTCTTTAATGAGTCCAAATTACATTTATTGATTTCACACTCTACTATATTGCAAGGATTTTTAAGAGAGATGGCCCCAATACATTAAGTAACAACCTCTTTTTATAACTAGGGGATTTAGGTTGTACCCTAACATGCCCCCCCCCTTACAAAGAAGGAATATCCTCATGGTTGGAGATGAGGAAATTAATGGAGAATCTATATTGGTTCCCATTTAGAATCTTTGAGCTATGTATCCTCTCATTGGATCAAGACTTCATAAATAGTGCACTAAAAAAAACATGGCTTTCATTTTTCCAAAATAGCCTTGGGCCACAACCAAATGTAACCCTCCTCATTGAGTTCAAGAAGGATGTTTTGAAATATATAATTGGACCCTTGGGACCACTTTATTCAAGTGGGGCACATGAAAGAATGTGGGGAGATTAGAATCATGGGTACAACCAATTTCTAAGCCATCGGGCCTATACATTTGAGTAGAGTATAGGGTCTGTAACACTTAGGTGCTAACATTTAGTGTCTATTCTCCTTAAGTGATGTCAAATTATAATCGTAGAGACATAGGAACACCTGATCCACTTACTCGAAGTGGTGTTTGGAGCAGTGTTAATCAACCTATTGCTTCATGTAATTCTAGGCCAACACCAAATTATCCTCGAGGGTATGAAGAATGCCAACTTTGAATGTGATGGTTTGGTCCACCTCCTAAAATTTAGAGAAGCCTCATAAGTAGGAGATCACTTGTGAGAGCTTTTTTCCATAGACTGCCTCATAGGGCCTCATTTTAGTAGCACCATGATAAGTGGTATTGCTTCAACATTTAGTCAATGGTAATCACTAGACCCAGTGAGATTCCTAATCCAAGGAAAAGCATAGTAAATAATATTACAAACACTTGTTGACTACTTTAATTTGGCCATATATTTAGGGGTAATACACTATGCTAAGATTTGATTAAGTACCTTGAAGCCAAAAAAAATATTATGATAAATTACTCATGAAGATGAGGTCACAATCAATCACAATTGATTTAGGCATGCCATGGAGTTTCAAAATGTTGTCCATGAATACTCGAGCTACTATGCAAGCCTTGAATGGGTGTTGTAAGTAAAAAAAGTAAGCATATTTAGAAAGGTGAACATTAACTAACATGATCATTGATTTATTGTCTAATTTCAATAAACATGTTGTGAAATCAATAAATATGTTAGTCCACATGATGGCTGGAATGGGTAAAGGTTTTAATGCTACTAGAGGGTTTACAGTTTCACCTTTGTGCCATTGGAAAATGTCACATTTATCCATAAAGGTGTAGATGTTTGTCTACATGCCTTTCCAAAATAGTGAATGCTTAATCCATTCATATTTTTTATGAAACCTAGAATGACATTTGCCAAATAATATTTTTCATGGGAAAAGAGTTGTATGATGAGATATGACATGAGTTTTTTTATCACATATAGTTGTCAAGGGAATCGGGTCATCCAAATTTATGGTATGCACAGGAAGCATCCAAATGTAACATTCAAAAGTACTCCATTTTGGGTTCAAAAAACTGGCAAACATATTCAATTTTTAGCTGTAAGATCTGAGCGAGATAAATATCAGCAATATTAAGACACGACCATCAAATCTCGTCGGAGAGAAATCAACGGTGGGGATGCATTGTGGGGATAGAGATACAAATTATATTTTTTGCAAGTTGTGAGTCCACAATTGCTTAGGATGGTTGATCTTGCTATATCAACAGATCAACGGTGCATATAGATCCCTCTATGAACGAGCATCTTCTCATTGTGGGGATCAGAAGGGAAATTAAAGTATCTACTAGTTGTGAGCCCAAAATATCTCATGGCTGTTAATTTTTGCAGCAATATCCCATGAAGTCCTGAGGTCCTGAAGTTAACGAGAGGAGACCATGTCAACCAGGAGAAATTTTCTTCGGGATATTTCCATCCAAGTGACCCAAACTCCCGAAGTGAATCTTGGTCGTCCAAATCAAGAGGCCACGTGTCACCATATCTCTCACTTCGGGATTTTGGCATTTCAAAGAATTGCATGAGAAAGAAAGAGAAAAAGTCCCAAAGCCCAAACTCCCGAAGTGAATCTCGATCGTCCAAATCAAGAGGCCACGTGTCACCATATCTCACACTTCGGGAATTCGAACTCTGGAGGATTGCGAGAGCTATGCATTGTTAAGGCCCAAAGCTCAAACTCCTGAAGTAATTATGAACCATTGATCTTTGCAGCAGGAAATAGGGTCCATCCAAGAGTGGCATGTGGCAGCAAAATCAAGGTTTCCCAGATCGCAGATCAACGAGCATGCTTCATTGCGGGGATAAAACATGCTCAAACGATAAAATTCTTGAGTGATCCCGCAATCAAAACCATGGTATAGAAGAAGTACTACGTGGTGGGAGGTGGTGAATTTTAGGCTCAAAATTGGTGTGGATCCAAACCACCTTTGACGGTCCCGCAATCGCGTTCCTATATAACACCAAATCCGAAAGTAGCAAGCGGTCAACCCCTAGGCGTTAAGTTGCACTTCGATCCCAAGGAGGATTTAGTTAATTGAAAGGGACTGGTATATGAAAACTCAACTCAGTCCATAAATAGAAGACGTCAAAGCTATGGCTGAGGAGACATAGTTGTCAACCCGAGGTACCACGATGGACAATTTCTTCTTGCAGACCCATACTGATCTGAGCTTGCATCTGACGGGAAGAAACACACACAGTCTAACAAAAGGATGCACAAACTCAGATGGCCATATTACACTCCTAGTAGTTGTGGACTGATCTAATACAAATAGATCAGTTTAGTTTTTTTTGAAAAGGAGGTGTTTTCAAAGGCTCGAGAGCCGAGAGAGTTTTAGGAGCAAGACTCTGTATTTTTTAGTTGTAAGCATGAAGGCTTGGATTGTAAATATTCTGTTATTGAAGATTCCTTTGAGACATTTTTATCAGTCCGTCTTCTTAGTTTACATGCTTTTCTGTTTTTGTTGTTTGGATGTAATCTCTCTGATCTATGGATTCCTGAGGCGGTAGAGGATCTACTGTAATCTTTCCCATATTTCATGGTTCATCGCTCAAATATTTTCTGTTTTTTTTCTTTTCTGGATGTAATCTCTCTGATTTATGGATTCCTAAGGTGATGGATGATTTGTTGTCATCATGTTGTTGGCCCTCGACCAAGTTTTGAGGAAACCTTGGTCAGAGTTGGACCACTTTTTGGACTTTGACACATTGTTCGAGGAAGGAGCGCCCAGGCAGAGTTGAGATCACGGATCTCACTGATTTTGTGGGCTATGTGGACCCAGTAAGGGGTTATTTAGGGTTTTTGTAATGGGTTATGGGATGTCGGCCCATGGGGTTTACCCTTGATTAGGCCTTATTGTAAGGGATTGTAAAATTATAAATAAGTAAGAATGTATGGTAGAAGTAGAGAATTTTTTGGAGCTAAGTGCAAGTAGTTGAGTCTCTTTGTGCAACAAAATGTATATGCGTTAAGGCTTTGTGCTTGATAGAGAATTGGATTTGTGCCTTGACCTAGTTTTAGATGGAGGATCTCGTGCTAAATGTGTAGATATTTTATCTATTGTGAAGCTTGACTCTGTGGCTTAGTGCATGGGATTGAATGAATGTATGATTCAAAAGAATAATAAAGAAGGCAAAGTAGTTGGTGGACGTAGCCCCGCACTGGGGTGAACCGCGTATATCTTGTGTCTTTTGTTTTATTTGTGTTCTGTTGTTTATGTTATGAATTTGCTCAGTCCTTTGATTATTATGTAGGATAGACATATATGTTATTTCTTAAGGGATCTGTTTGTGTTAAGGTTAAATGAATGTTAGATATACTCAGTGCTAAGTGCTCAGGATATAAAATCATTTATGGTTACTGCGCTAGATCTATATTTGGGTATGTTCTGTTATGTAAATAAATATAATGAAATAATGCATATCACATTCTAATTGTTAATAAAATACTCTGCGAAGCATTTTTATCACAGATATGTGTCCCACCTTGGTTACAGACACCTGTGTCCTGTAACCCCCCTGCATCTACCTTGGGTGAGACCTCGCCTACTTCACAGGTGTTGCCGAAAGGGCCGGTAGTTGGGGTTTTGTTGGTGCGTTGTTAAGCAGTGAACCCTGGGTATTCCCCTATGCCAACAAATGGTTCCGTTGCTGGGACCTGAAACCGTGATTGTTGGGAACTGAAGTAAAGAAAAGAGAAGCTCGGTGCCTAGATATGTTGCTGAAGTGCGCAGTACTCTACTTGAATTGCGAAGCTTTGTGCTAAGAAAGAAATATGATCTAAAGTAAAGAGGTAATATCTTAAAAGAGGTAAATATTTGTTCTTTGACAAGAGTAAGATAAGTGGAATTTTTTGTTTCGAAAGCATGAACTTAAATATGTTTAATAGATTATGTCCTAGTCTGAAGGCTAGGGAGGAGTTGCAAGAAAGAATTGATCTGAGTAAAATTAATATAAATGAAGAAAGATATGTTATTCCTATACATCGAAAGAGGTTTTGGACTAATAAGTGGATGTAGGAACCTAGAATTTGTTTTTGCAGATTGAAGGTCCAACACTATGATCCTAGTGCTCAGTACAGAAGAGGTTGGGGAACATTTAAAAGAAAAAGAGGATTGGCATTGTGTTATAACTGTAGAAGATCGGGACATCTTGCTAAGGAATGCCCTGGTACAGGTCTGATTTGTATTTTTTGTAAGATTGTTGGTCATGAGGTTGAGGATTGTCCAAGGATGATTGCTAAAGTTGAACGAATGAACATGAGATAAGAAAACTATGAAGAAAGTAAAGAGACTAAGAGAATATTAGAAATTCATAAAGAAAAAAGGCCAGAGGAAGTTCAGACTACATTAGTACAGTTGAAATTAATTATGGATGTTCACAAAGATGTCAGTTTACGAGAGATCATGAAAGTAAAACAATGCATAAGTGAAAGAATAGAAGACTTCGACATAGACTGTATCTTGGATGAGGAAACACAAGTAAATATTATGATAGAAGACACTTGGGAAATTTTGGGAAAGCCTACTGTGGTACCTTCACTAGGAAGGATAGGCTTGTTTAAGGGTAACATGACAACTTTAGGTGGAAGAGTAACTAATGTACCTATTATTGTTCATGGAACATCGACTGAAGAGGAACTTGAAGTCATTAAGTTTATTGGGGACAATGCCCCTTTCCCACTTTTCCTAGGTAAGACTTGGATTGAGAAGGATCATATCAAAAGGAAAGCAGAGGAAGAAGCCACATAAAATAAAAATAAAGAAATAAGGGATTTCATAGCTAGAAAAGTAGACTGACTAATAGAAGAACAAGAGGATAAGTCGAAGCAATAGAACAAAGTAACAATGCAGGAGGAACAAAAAGAAAAAGAATTAGCTATCAAGGTTGAAAGAATGACAATAGATTTGAAGGACCTATCTATGCAAGAAAGAAGAATACCCACCGAGGAAGTATTGAGAGAAGGGATATTAACTTCAGACCCTTTGAGGGCACATAAACAGTGTGAAGTCACTGCGCTAGGGGAAGATAAGAATAAGAATGGAAAGAGGATTCCAGAAACATTTAAGAGAGACTCAGATCACAGGAAAGAAGGAAAGGAAGCTCAATAAAAAAAAAATTGAGTTGGAAAAGATACAAGAAGCTACAAAGATAAGATGGAAGACTTTGCAGACTGGAACCTTGCAGGAGGCAAGTTCACGGGATTTGAACCTCACTAGAACAACAAGACCACACAGAATGGGACTTTTTCCCTGTGAAGATATATGACCGTTGGAGGCACCCTAACCGTTAAAATGATCCTCTAGAACAGTTAGAAAACACATTTATGGGCCGATGGACCTCTTTTGGATGTTGAGACCATGCCTTAACTGACAAATTTTCATTGATGGAAGCATTCCTGGCCATTGGAAGAATCCGTTACGATGCCTCGCTTATTTAACTTGTTGGTCACTATGCCAGGACCACTTTTTTCTACCCGTGATTGACTGATATAAACAAATAATTGTCTAAGTGTCGAGCTGTGTTATCTAAAACTAGACCTCACTGCCCATTCGTCTACCCCACCTGTCCTTTCATATACCCTGACCTGTCTATTTAAAAGTGAGAATATCGGGTGAACCTAGTGAATTAGAGAAGTCTATCAAGGAATTCCTCAAGAAGATAATGACTGACATACCATTATCTGAAGGTGTCTAGGCGTTGTCGAATAGGGGACTGCAAGCTTCCCCTTTGACTAGACGTCACTTTGGTCGTGTTAACCCCATGACTAAGCAACAAAGTAAGCACTGCGGTGATCTGGATAATGCGAAGTAGATACTATTGATCCTACCTAAGTATATCCAACCTTTGGCTGGAACATTTAACCATGATATCATCCCCCGAGATTATGAGTACACTGTGTTCATTGCGTACATTCTGAAAGGAATACGCGTAGTCAAGAGTCAGTTAGGACAGATCCCATTATTGAAGAAAAATGACTTCAACTTGGGTGACCGAAAGAACTACGCCATGTTGGCACCCCATCGTTATCTCACAAAGACAACTGGAAAGAACCCTCACCTTGTCTCACAACCATGGATTAAGGAGTTGGCGCAGTCCACCGTGATGAATGTAATGAACATCCCCCATTTTAGCCGCCACTAGGAGGTTAACTCTTGCGTTAAACTCATCTTGTCATGCTATCATGGCAGATACGTGTGGCTTGATAGAATGATTACTATGGACCCAACATTGATCCACCAAATTATAGGCTTGAGTGTGAAGGGCCTTGACCCTCAGCAATTTTATCTAGGGAAGGCTTCGAACCGTTCCTTGGCACAACACATCAAGGAAGCTTATGGAGAAGTAGAGAAAGGAAAGCGAGGTTACAAGGTAGCCTCTATACAGGATGGCACAGTGCGCCTCTCTTTCCAACTCATAGTTGTCAAGTTCATAAGGAAGAACCACCCCACAGAGGTCACCAGGTTCATGGTGGACCTTGCAGGAAAATGTGTGGAGGGCATGTAGATGAACTAGGTGAACTACCTCATCAAAGAGATGGAGAAGGATTGTCATGAAGCCCAGGATTTGGGATATGAATTCCACTACTGTTGGCTAATCATTTTGATCGCATTGGTCGCCTAGGAAATTCCTGAAGGAGCCACCTTCCTAGAGATCGAACCCTCGAAGTCGTTGACTGCTCGGTTTTCAACCTTGTGGTACACCAATGAAATGACAAAGCAATGGAATTCCAATGCCATGTTTCATGCATACTATCAACAATTAAAGGTTTCCATTGAATCATTTCCACACATGAAACCACGCACCTTGCACCAGTACCAACCAATAGAAAAGTTACATGCAGATCTGTATTTCATCTACATCACTACGCACAGAGACGAGAACTAGGAATAATTGCAGTCGTACTACAAGTTGACAGACAAAGACATGGAAAAAATTACAAAGGAGTGGCTAGAATATTTTCTTGTACCTATCGTTGATGCAAAACTCTCCAACACTGACACCATAGGAAGCCCCATAGTCACTCAGGTTGAGCATGTCAGACAGTCCAGTGGGATGAAGAAGAATAAAAAGCAGGAGGAAGTCCAGGATATAGAGACTGATGAAGAGGACAATGCTTCTGAAGATAATGAGTTTGTCTCACTTGAAGGAGGATGAGAAGATGAAGCAGAAGGATAGGGAGGAGGGGACAAAGTAGAAGAGAAAGGAAGAGGCGAAGCTACACCGCTTGAAGACCCCCCTACTGGAATAGTCACACCGCAGAAGAGGAATATTTCTCTGAAGAAACCTTTAGCAAGGAAGAAGATGCATGCTAATAATCCCCAGTTAGAGGCCACACTCATAGAGGACAATATCAGTTTGGTCCGTGAATCTATGGAGGACACTTTCGAGAAAATCTTGTGGAGATATGGAAGGATCGAGCAGGAACTAAAGGAAGTACACCTAGTTGTTCGTTTGGCCCGCATAGTACGCACTGTGCCTTCCTCGTCACAGACTATAGAATTGGGGGATGAACCATCCCAATTAAGAAGTCTGGCAGATGCAACAGAAGCTCGACTTCAGAGAGTCTAGGAAGAGAATGAGAAGTCTATAGAATCCTTGAAGCAGGAGAAAGAGGAATTCCTAGTGTAATTAAGAGAAACACAGGACAGGGTGGCAGCCCCGGAAAGTGAGAAAGTAGAGCTTCAGGTGAATTCCAGGAGGAAAAGGCCCAGCTACAGAGAGAAAAGGAGAATTTTCTCACAGAATGGGCCATAGTCAAAGAAGTAGTGGGTAAATCATGTCACTCTATGCCAGGCTTGGAACAAGAGGAGCAAGAGTTGGTCCAGGCTCAAGTAGTGAAGCTTGTTGAGACCCTCTAGCAGCTTCAAACCAGGATAATAGAAATGGAGACCCAAGCAGTACCGATCACCACATAGGAAGTGTGTGAACAAATGGAGGAGACCTCTAAGAACACACTAATAAAGATAAGAACCCTCGCCTCACAATGAAAACAACTGAGTAATAGAATCACATAGACATATGAATGCCTTGTCGAGGATTCAGAGCTAAGAAAGTTGGAAGCGTTGTTACAGGAGGCATAACAGCAGGAATTTTCAATGTAGGCTCAGATGAAGCTACTCACCATAGTTGAAATAATGAAGAGATCCCAGGAGCAATGCATAGTACAAAAACATATCACTTCCCTCTAGGGTAGAGTAATGGAATTCATGTAGAAGCTGCAACCTGTGTAGGATGAAGCCTACAAGGTGTTCGAAGAAATTGATGGACAAGGCTCACAATTGGACCAAGTGGTTGCAAAAGTAGAACAATGCCTGGAAGGGCATGTTATAGAGCAGATGATCTAGTAGCTCGCTGAGCAGGAGGCTCAGGCGAAGAAGTAAGTTGAGGCAGCCTGAGTTAAGCTCGAAGCCTTTGAAGCAACATTTCCTAGACTTGAGTGACTTGGGATGAGTTACAAGTGAGTGTTGGGGGCATGTTGGCCCTCGACCAAGTTTTGAGGAAACCTTGGTCAGAGTTGGACCACTTTTTGGACTTTGACACATTGGTCAAGGAAGGAGCACCTAGGCAGAGCTAAGATCGCGGATCTCACTAATTTTACGAGCTATGTGGACCTAGTGAGAGGTTATTTAGGGTTTTTGTAATGGGTTATGGGATGTCAGCCCATGGGGTTTACCCATGATTAGGCCTTATTGTAAGGGATTGTAAAATTATAAATAAGTAAGAATGTATGGTAGAAGTAGATAATTTTTCAGAGATAAGTGCAAGTAGTTGAGTCACTTTGTGCAACATAATGTATATGCATTAAGTCTTTGTGCTTGATAGAGAATTGGCCCTGTGCCTTGACCTAGTTTTGGAAGGAGGATCTAGTGCTTAGTGCATAGATCTTTTGTCTAGTGTGAAGCATTACTCTATGGCTTAGTGCACAGGAGTGAATGAATCTAAGATTCAAAATAATAATAAATAAGGTGAAGCGGTTGGTGGACGTATCCTCACACTAGGGTGAAACACATATATCTTGTCTCTTTGGTTTTCTTTGTGTTGTGTTGTTTATGTTATGAATCTGCTCAGTTCTTTGATTATTATGTAGGATAGACAGATCTGTTATTTCTTAATTTCTTTGATTGTGTTAAGTTTAAATGAATGTTATATCTACTCAATGCTAAGTGCTCAAGATATAGAATCATTTATGGTTACTGCACTAGATCTATATTTGGCTATGTTCTACGATGTAAATAAAGATAATGAACTAATGCATACCACCTTCTAAGTGTTAATAGAATACTCTGCGAAGTATTGTTATCACAAATTTGTGTCCCATATTGGTTACAGACACCTCGGGTGAGACCTCGCCTGCTTCGCAGGTGTTGCTAAAAGGGCTGGTAGTCGGGGTTTTGTTCGTGTGTTATTAAGCGTTGAACCCTGGGTCTGCCCCTGTGCCAACACATGCCCATCTTTCATGGTTCATCAAATATTTTCTATTTTTCTTCTTTTCTGGATGTAGCATCTCTCTGATATATCGATTCCTAAGGTGGTAGAGGATCTAGTGTCATCTTTCCCTTCTTTCATGGTTCATCACTCAAACATTTTCTGTATTCTTTCTCCTCATCACCACATAAATCCTTTGTCTGATAGGCAGTTTAAATGTATTCATTATTCACGATACCTATGACTCCATATCCCAACTGTCCCAACTGATCTACAATTACTTTTGTTATATTTTTCTCCCCTTGCAGTCTTACTGATCCACCTACTCAAACCATTTTAATCCATTTACCTTTTTTTGATGGGTACTGGGATTATCCTCTTGCATTCAGAGGGTGACTCTCAGTGCTAACATTAATGGTGTCGTTGCCAAGGATGGAAGTGAAGACATCTTCCCTGGGGGAATGACAATGAAAATATCCAGTTTTAGATGGTGAACTAAGTTGGACACATTATTCTAGACTGCTCATCTTTCACCATGGAGACTCCATTGTTCAGAAATCTGTTAGCAACTCCACTGGTTGGAAATGGAAAATATTTTAGCTCATAGGTATGTTTTCTATGATTTTTCAAATATAATTGGTTTCCCTAATCCAGTTCATAGTAGAGATGAATGGGAAAGTAGCCTTCCTAAATTTCAAGGAGAAGAGTGGGAGGAGCCAGCTGAACACTCGCTAAATTTTCATGATTTTATTCACCATCTTCGTATCATGCACAAAGATGTTCAGATAAATCTTTTCAGGTATTCATTATAGGGGACTGTTCATGATTGGTGTAGATCTCTCCCATTTGCAAGTATCAACTCTTTGACAAACTTTCATGCAACATTAAATTCCTTTTGTAAATAATAATTTCGAGCTAAACGTCTTTTTGAGGGATGTTGTAATGAGTTTTCTTTGCTCCATAAAGATTTTTCTAGTCAAGAAAGCTCGATTTGTGATGAAGCATTTATTGTAGAAGAAAACATTTACCATGAAGATCATGGGGTGTTGAATGATAGAAATAACATAAAAACGTCTGGCATCATATCAGATGTATCTGTTGTTTTAAATATTCATGAATATCAACATCTCTCTTTTGAATATTCTTATGACGAAGAGAAAGTGTATTCTGCAGTAGATATTTTTCCTGAATGTGAAGTTGAGATAGATGATAAGCTAGTTAAAATAACTACGGAATATTTCTCTTTGTTTTCTCCTAGATTTTCAGAATTGAAGGAAAATGTTATTTTCTTATCTTATGGAGAAAATGTAGAGGATATTCATGTTAGAAAAAACAAGATCGTGGATAAATAAAATAAAACAGATGCGGAAATAAAACACAGAAGATACACAATACAATAGAGACACAGATATACGTGGTTCACCCAGTGTGGGCTACGTCCACCAGAGAAATTGCCAGGTCCTTCCTTTATTATTATCCAACAAATGAAGGGATACAACCTACAACAAACCCACTGTAACTTCCTCTTCGTTTTCTCAAATTATCCTATCTCAAAATACAATATTCGTTATACTCCTTAGCCACAACACATTTCCCTCATAAAAGAGGGTTTCCTTCTAGGGAAAAAAACCCTAACATGATTTTTACGGTTAGATCTAGGACCTTATAATGAACGGTCTACATTTACAATGAAATTACAATATACATTTACAAGGCAATTTTTCCTCTACACTCCTCCACTTGGAAGAGTGTACATTATTCTGGGGTGTAAAGTATTCATGGGGTAAAAACCCATCTGAAAACAAAGACCTCAGAATATGGAATATAATCAGGCTCCACAACCAACAATTCATGTCCTTGAAGCAAATGTTTTTGGCAGACCTACTTATGATGAAGAAGTTGTTTCAAATGTTGACCAAAAACAACCATTTTTTTATGAATATCCCAGTGAAGATGATGAAGAGAAGATATTTTTCATGGCTCCTTTGGAACCTTGTAGCATGGTTCTTGTGTTTGATAATTATGAACATGATATTTGGGTGGGCCATGAAGGAGAAAAGGAAGGGATAAATGTGCATCTCATCTCATGTCCAACACTGGTAAATGAGAAAATATCATCTAGGATTAGCCAACCTGCATCAATTCTTTACCCCCCTATACATGCTAAGAAAACTAAACCACAGGTGAGCAATAATGAAGTAAAGGAGGTAATTTATTACCAGGTTAACATGCCTTATTATAAATGTTATGACCCTTTAGGGTTATATATGGAGTTGAGTTTTCCAAAATCACTAGAGCCTGCAAAATTATTCATCTTATTATCATTTGGGGGTATCGTCAGTGTTCCAAAACATGTTTTCATTATGTTGTCATACTTCCCTTACCTTTTGTGGATCATTTGCAGTGAAAAGGAGAATTATGTTACCAAGTATTTTGGGTGGCTATGTAATGTCCCTTTCCAAATAGGAGCTCCAGAGAGGAGGCTTAATGGTGTAAACTGCCCCGTTAGATTATAGCCAAGGCCAAAGAGGGGTAAATAGGGTTACTAGAGGTCACTTCAGTCACAGGTGTTATATTCAGAAAGTGGCATTGAGCTAAAAAGGGTTAAAAGCGCTTTTAAGTCATTATGAGCTAAAAATAGAAGTCAACAGTGAATTAGGCTTTCAGCAGTGATTTAGGGTTTTGGAAGTCAACAGTGAATTAGGGTTTTAGCATGATTTAGGGTTTTGGAAGTCAATAGTGAATTAGGGTTTCAGCATGATTTAGGGTTTTGGAAAGCTATAAAGGAAGGGTCAGTGACCTAATTCATTATTATGCAGATTATGACTTGTCATTGAGGAGAAGAGGTGCATCTTAGGAGAGATAGATAGTTCAGTGTATTCCAGGAGGAAGACACCAGTTGGCTGATTTTGGTGTTGAAAGACACACCCTAGTCACTGAGAAGATCATCCAAGTCTTCCATCATTCTTCATTGATTCCGCAGTGCTCCCATATTCCAGGTATTATCTTAGTTTCTTATTTGTATTCCGGCTAAGATCCTTTTGTCTTTTGATCTAGCTGAGTGTTGTTATTTTATTCAGCCGCAGTTGCTTATTTATATTCTAACTAAGATCCTTTGTATGTTGATCTAGTCAAGTATTGCCAGTTATTCTACTGCATTTGGCCATTTTGTAATCCACAGAGATATCATAATACAAACTTTACAGTCCTTTGTCGTGTTTATTATTTGTATGATCATTTATATGTTGTAAACCTTTGATCCTACACACACATTAGCAACGTTTCCTAGAATAGCCAAGTCAGGAACATTAGAGTGGTATCAGAGCTTTAGTCCTGTCAGCCTATGACTAAAGACAATGAGTGCAGAAGAAGACCCAGAGGACCGTAAACACATAGGTGATGAATATGTCACTTACAATAGGCATTAGGAAAGAAGGCATAGGCCTGATTTCCCCCCTTTTCCTCCTAGATCAGAGGAAGAGGAAGAGGAACACAGAGAATCAGAGACAAGGGCAGATCCTGACGCTGAGTGCGAGGCAGAGAGGATACTTGGGTAGTGGAAAGACCCTCGTAGATCCAGAGGCAGCTTTCATGCAGGTTATCAACAGTATGTTAGCTAGTCAATGAACCATGTCTCAGTCCTTGGCACAGGTGGTTGATAGATTGGCTAGAGTGGGCACCCCAGATACACAAGTCCCACATGCAACACAAGGGAACTCGAGAGTAGGCAGTAGACCCCATTCACCCTCTCGTACATACACCTCTGCGAGTAGGATTCCCAGACCCTTGTTTCCTAGTTTCCATAGGGCACCCCTGGTAGCAACACCGCCACCAATAACATAGAGGCCACCCACTCATGCCAATGACATTGCAAAGTATAGGAGGGAGCATGCAACATTGGGTCATGACTTCCATCAAGACATGACCTTAGTCGAGTATTGTGGACTTAGAATCAAGAAGCACCCCAGAGAGCCATAGAGGGGAGGACCACAACAACAACAGGGGCATAACCTCGATTTCATCCAAAAAGTTGCGAAACTCACCATCTCTTATTTCGATGGATAATCCAAATACACCGCCAAAGCTTGGGTACAAAAGCTAGACACATATTACAAGCTCAACTAGATGACTGAGACAAAGGCCATCAGTTTCACAACCTTACACTTGGAGGGTGAGGCACACGAGTGGTGGTATCATGGACTGGTGACATTGGGTCACAGTTGCATCACCTCCTATAGGGAGTTTACAGATAGGCTCATGGACAAGTTTGATAGGAAGGATCCCAAGATACACTTCAGGGATCTAGCCCAGTTGCGACAAACTGGCACAGCAAAGGCATTCATCATAGAGTTTCAGCGGGTATCCGTGGTAGTGACAGATATATCAGAGCCCAGGCTGATCATGCTATTCACATAAGGACTCACAGAGCCTTTAAGAGGATGGGTTAAGGAATACATGCCTCCCACTTTGCAGGATGCCATCCTTCGCACTCAAGATCTGGCAGAGTCAGTGCCAAAGACTAAAATTTTTTCCAAACCATTTGTTCCCCAGAGGGATCAAGACAGGAAGCCATTCGAGAGAGAATGGAGGCGAAAGGAGAAGTCATATGATGAGACTAGGCGAGAGCTTATGAGGAAGAAGATTTTCTTCAGCTGTAGAGATCCTTGGGTCCCAGGCCACAGGTGCATGGGAAAAGGAGATATTCATTATATTGAGGTAGCAGCATATAGCGTGGACAGTGAGGAGGAGGAGAAAGATAGTGGATCCACTAGTTCAGAGGAGGAGTTAGCACCAACAGATGAGCAACCTCCCTGTAGACCACCGACACCGACAGGAGCCCATCCTCCAATAGTCCCACAATCACCAAAATAGGCTAACAGGAGGAAACCAACAAAGGGAGGTGTCATAGCAACCCTTTCTGGTGTTCCCAGGTATGATACCCTCCCTATCAGAGGGATTATTCAGGGGCAATGGGAAATCTCCTTGATAGATGGTGGGGCCACCCACAACTTCATCGACGCTTCACTAGTATCGAGACAGGCACTTCAGACAGAGGAGTTTGAGGGGTTTGATGTTGTGGTAGCAGATGGCCACACAGTGGAGTGTCTAAACAGAGTTCCAAACTTAGAGA
>SNQJ01S0117053.1:32696-46492 GCA_010110895.2 Picea sitchensis | reverse complement strand
CTTTAAGCAAGGTAAGAAATTATGGTTAATAGTTTTGGGAGCCCTCTGTATTATAATAAATTTATGAGTAAGGATGGTAAATCTTACCTGAACCCTTCGAAGTTAAAGTTGCTTCGGCGTCGCATAGTTTGGATTTTTGTATTGACTGTATATTACGTGCATCCCTTTTGGGTTATCTTTCCTAGGTATTCTAGACTCCATGACCATAAGAAGGTTTCTTACCTAGACTTTGAGTCTTTCCCTTAGTTACAGTTGTAGTCACAGTTACGCAGAGAGAAACTGTATATCCTTGTAGAGGTTTCGATCTCCTAAAGTTCCTCGAGGTGTATCTCTCTGATACTTTCCCGTATTCTTGTTTGTTGAGAAAGGTCATAGGGAATCTTCTCTATAACCCTATTTACCGCAACCACCGGGTGTACCCTCTGTCTAAAATAGAGTGCAGTCTGTATAATATCACTACTATTATTTTCTATGACGCGAATGAATATATAAATGTATAGTTAAAATCTCTTGTCTTCTGTTGTATACCCTTACCCAAACTCTCTCGAGGTCGATCGAGGAGATTACCCTCACCCATGAACCAACAACCTTGGGTGTCTAACCCTGTTCTGTTATCATTCAAAAAAAACGTTTCCAAGGGAAGGATCTCCTAAGTGTTCAAGATTCTACCTGCAAACTTCATTTCATTTTGTTTTCGGACCAAAATAAAATTTAGTTAGAAATCCTTGTTCTATGGTAAAGAGGGGCGACCTTACCGGTCATATTTTAATAAAGAACAGTTTATTTAGCATATGATTATTCACCCTTGCTCTGAAAAACAGAATATTCTATGTTGTTTGCTACAATCTAATGATGGGGCCTCTGTCTAACTGCGAGGTACTCATCAGGCAACTCTTAACCCCCTCCACCCTTTTGAGTCTTCGGTGACCTTTCCATGGATACGAGGAGGAGGGATGGATTCTACTTCTAACATCCATCAACTAAGTATAGTCTGAAATTTCACTTGTGTAATAAGTTTGTTTTTCTTACAGTTATTTTATTTTGTTAATTGATGCTAATAAAACCTTCTCGGTCTCTCTACAGGATTTGGATGCCTTCGTTATTCTTCGATTCCAGGACATCACTTTATGCAAGAGGTATTTCGGTTCTTGTTTACCATTCTCTTCCACAAAAGTAATATCTCAATTCTATCGAATGGGATAAATTAGTTCTAGTATACGGTTATTGTGGGGAGAAAAAGTATTAGTCTCCTACCCGTTTGGTTATTTCTACAATTCCTTCTTCTTAAAGGGACTTGAGGGTCAAATCCCTTACTATGGCACATTGATATATTTACCACTTCAATGTATTTATTTCTGTATATCAGATATACTCGTATTCAGGACTCTGTATTTGGAAATTAAGATGTATTCATGTATTGAAATTTTTATCCACATCTATTCTCGGAATTAAATATGATGTTATATAATAAATTTGGTCCATATTACTCTGGTTATTCCTGTAGCTATGAAATTTACAACCTTGTTTATATGCTTACGCAACTTGTATGTCTTCGGATTATTTGTCCCTTACGAAACCTTTTATTTCTACATCATCTTATACCAGAACATAGAAGAAATGTTGATGAATAACTGAATTTTGTGCAGACTTGATAAAATGGAAAATTCATAAAGAAAATTCATGTAACTAGCATCTAAACTATGTGGGATAAGTCTATAGAACTATATTGTTATTAAAGTGCATATTGTTCTATTTCCAAATGTAATATATATACATCTAAATATATATATGCAATTATGTTTATATATATATATATCTACGTTCCGATCTCATTCACATTGCGCTTGTAGCTAGTTTACTCAGTAAATACGATTACAAGGTGAGAATTATCATGCAGTTTTTACCTCATTATACCAGGAATCAAATCTACAGAACCAACATATATTTTCAGCTAGTATACCCAAATGAAAACAACATTCACCCAGAAACAAAATCCAAACAGAGATGATTCACTCAGAATTAATCTAGAAGTCTTTTGATACGATATTGAGTTCAACAACATTCAACCAGATTTTTATCCATAGAAATACCCCTAACCAGAGTTATCAGGTGCAGTTTATCATATATCTAACTATATAACATTCATGAAGAGAAGGGACAAAGTAACATATCTGAAACAATATGCTGAAAGACAAAGGGAACAACCACGTTCCTCCCAACCATAGAACAAGGCAACCAAATCACTTGTCCTATTCACCCCCTAGCCTGACCATGAATCCATGAGAGCTGACTCGGAAACTCCTCCTCAGCAAATGACTTTTAGTTCAACAGTCTTCTCCTTGCCTCACATTCAACAAGTAGTGTTCATAACAACAAGAAATCAGTGTTTCTTTTCCAACATACTAGGTAGCATCCTGCCTCCTCACATATGCCATATATCCAAAAATGTTTTTGCCTAGGTCTTTTCCCTCCCTTGGGGAATTTTCACAGCTTTCCAAATCCCTAATTTTCAGGGGCTGCCAATGGCCAAATTCTTGGTTTTCCACTTGTAACAATCATCCCTGAGGTAGTTCCAACATGTTCCCCACTCATGGAGTCATGGTCAACTTATTTTAACATGGTTGTTCCATTTGTCCTCCTGTAGTAAATGTAAAATATTTTGTTTCATACAAGTGTCATAGTCAAGTAGTTAGTTGAGTCAGATCAGATCTCTGCCCAATAGTCATAATCATTAATTACAATTAACCAAATTTGAAATTCGGAATTGCCATAAATGGGAAAAATTTTCCAAATTCGAATTTGCCAAAAACGGAATAATTTTCCTACGAAATTTCAAATTCAAAAATAATTTATTTTTGGGGATGTCATAGCCAAGGGTTTGTGGCTTGGAAAAAATTTGTGGCATATCTTTATGAAGGCTTTGAAATTGACACCAACCATTTAGGTCATTTGACAAACTGAAACAATCTGGCACAATGGAAGACTTTATACATGCTTTTGAGCGATTGGATTTCCGCACAGAGGGCATGTCTGATGCTTTTTCCTGAGAATGTTTTATCAGTGGCCTAAAGGATGAGATCTGTTCCCATGTCCTCATGGCTTGGCCTTAGATTTGGGTGGTGCTACTAAAATAACTAAGGAAGCACAACAAGTTGTCTCTTCTCAGACAAGAAAACCCTCATTTATTCCTCACCCTAAACCAATCACTCCCACTCCTCCTTCCACTCCACTAAAGATCCAGAAATTGACTAGGGAAGAAATGGTTGAATGCCAACTCAAGGGCCTTTGTTATAATTGTGATAAAAAATATTTTCCTGGGCATAAGTGTAAGGAACAAAATCTTTTTATGGCCATCTTCGAGGATGTTTCTGAAGAAGATGTCGAGCCCCCCCATGTGGTCGAGTCACCTGAACCCACTAACATGACCCCACCTTCCGACCCTCCTGAAGTTGAACTGGTCATTTCCCTAAATTCTCTCAATGGATTATCTACTCCCCAAACCCTCGAGCTAATTGGTTACATTAAGCATCAAAAGGTCATCATCCTTGTTAACAGTGGAAGCACCCATAATTTATTCATAGTCGCACTTCTCAAGAAACTAATTGATATATTCTTTCAATCAATAATTTTCAAATCATGATTGCCAATGGAGGATCCATGAAATGTGGGGGGAGTTGTGAAAATGTGTGTCTCCAAATTGGTCAGTACCACATGAAATCTCATATGTTTTCTATCGACATGCGTGGTTGTGACATTGTGTTGGGTGTTGAATGGATAAGGAATATGGGTCCCATTCTCGTGGATTTTAAGGAAATAACCATGAAATTCAACCAGGAGGGGAAACAATATAAGTTCCAAGGCATCACAGTAGGTTCCCCTGAGATCATCAATTCCCATCGCATGGAAAAGCTCCTCAAAAAAGGTCATTGCGGAATTATTGCACAACTCCATTCCATTCACACCACTAAGACACCCTCTATGCTGTAGGACCTTCAATACACACATCAAGATGTTTTTTCCACTCCCCGAGGACTTCCTCCTTCCCATGGTGTTCATGATCATTCCATTCCCCTTGTCCTCGATAGCCTTCCTCCCAATGTTTGTCCCTATCATCATCCATTTTCCCAGAAAAATGAAATTAAGAAAATAGTTCAATAATTGCACATCGCAATCATTATCCGTCCTAGTATAAGCCCTTATTCTTCTCATGTGGTCATGTTCCTTAATAAAGAAGGCTCTTGGCGCATGTGTCCTGACTTTCTCTCCCTCAACAAACTCACCATCAAAGACAAATTTCTCATTCCTATCATTTATGATCTCTTGGATGAGTTGAGTGGTGCCCAGTTCTTTACTAAACTTGATCTTCATTATGGCTACCACTAGATACATATGAAATAGGAAGATATTCCTAAGACTGCATTTCAAACTCATGAGGGCCAGTATGAGTTTTTGGGCATGCCCTTTGGCTTGTGTAATGCTCCCTCCACTTTCCAAATCCTCATGAATAATGTCTTCCTTCCTTTTCTCCATCATTTTGTCTTAGTTTTCTTTGATGGTATCCTCATCTATAGTAAAACCTGGACAACCCATCTTGCTCATGTGGATCGAGTTCTACATCTACTCTCTCAGAACCAAATTTTCCTCACATAATCTAAATGTGCTTTTGAAGCCTCAGAAGTCCATTACTTGGGTCATATTGTTGGCAAGGCATGTGTCAGGGTGGATCCTAAGGAGATTGAAGCTATGAAGGATTGGCCTTGCCCAAATAATCTCAAAATATTGTGTGTTTTTCTGGGTTTAATAGGTTATTGTCACAAGTTTTTTTAAGAATTATGGAAATATTGCAGCACCTCTCACTGCTCTCCTTAAAAATAATTATTTCACTTGGACTCGTGCAACTGATCACGCCTTTCAATCCTTGAAGGAGGCTATGTGCACCACTTTGGTCCTCGACCTTCCTGATTTCACAAAGACCTGTGTCCTGGATTGTGATGCTTCCAAGAGAGGAATTGGATCATTTCTTATGCAAGATGGTCGATCTTTGGCCTTTACCAACAAACAACTGTCAGAGCGACATTTGGGCCAATCAATATATGAAAAGGAAATGTTGTTTATTCTGCATGCAGTGGATCTCTGGCACCCTTATCTATTGGGGCAATGCTTCCAAATTAAGATAGATCATCAAATCCTCAAGTATTTTCTGGAGCAACGTCCTTCCTCCCCAGAGAAACAAAAATGGGTGACTAAGCTCTTTGGATATGATTATGAGATCATTTACAAGAAAAGAAAAGAAAATGTGGTTGTTGATGCTCTTTCAATAAAATATGAAGATGAAGGGTCCCTTTTTTCCCTCTCCTTCATTGTGCCAAATTGGCTCCAAGTTGTTCTCCAGGAATGGCTACAAGATCCAAAAATTTTGCATCTGATCCAACAATTGCAAGCCAATTCTCCAGTTTCCCCAAGGTACTCTTGGCACAATGATGAGCTTTGCTACAAAGGCCATTTGTATTTAAGTAAAAAATCACAACTTAAATATACAGTGCTTTCTGAGCTTCATGCTACACCCACAATTGGGCACTCAGGTTTTATCAAAACCTATGATCGAGTCAAACATTCTTTTTTTTCTGGGATGGTATGAAATATGATGTCTGCATGTTTTTGGCAGAATGTGATGTTTTTCAACGCAACAAGGGAGAAACAGTCAAAACTCCTGGCACACTACAACTACTTCCGATTCCACCTTCTATTTGGAGGGATATCTCTATGGATTTTATTGTGGGCTTACCTAAATTGGGCAATACATTATTCATCATGGTGGTCGTTGATTTTCTTTCCAAGTATGCTCATTTTTGTGCTCTTCAACACCCATTTACCACCTCCACTGTGGCTCAACTTTTCATGGATCATTTCTTCAAGCTTCATGGCATGCCTCATTCTATTGCTTCTGATCAATATCCCACTTTCACCAGCAACTTTTAGCAAGAATGTTCAGGATACAGGGCACCCAATTGCATCTCAACACAGCTTATCATCCCCGGACTAGTGGTCAAACTAAAGTTGTCAACAAGTGTTTGGAAACATATTTGAGGTGTTTTGCATCTGAAAGGAAAAATCAGTGGGCTCAATGGTTACCACTAGTTGAATGGTGGTACAACACTTCTTACCATACAACTACTCACATGACTCCTTTTGAAGAAGTATATGGAAAAAATCCACCTTTAGTTCTCTCACACCTTCCAGGTGTCTCGAAGGTCTAGATAGTTGACCAAACACTTATATTTCGAGAGGCTATTCTCTGTACCCTCAAAGATAATTTGGTCATGGCTCAGAATCATATGAAGCAACAAGCAGATCAAGGTCACTCAGAATGTCAATTTGCTTAAGGAGACCTAATGTTTCTTTGGCTGCAACCTTATAACCAAAATTCACTCAAGGTTGACCATTGTCAGAAACTGGAGCCCAAATTTTATGGTCCTTATACAGTTCTCAAGCATGTGGGACAGGTGGCCTCTCAATTAGATTTTCCCATTCATTCTAAGATCCATCATGTTTTTCATGTATCCTACTTAAAGAAGGTGATTCGAACTAATTGCCAAACTCAAACCAACCTTCCCGAGTTGGATGAAGAAGGCTCCATCTGGTTACAACCACAAGCAGTTTTGGACCAGCATGAGCGTCGTCTTCTTTAGTGCACCATCAAGGAAGTGTTAGTCAAGTGGAAAGATACATCTCGAGCAGATGTCACTTGGGAACCAACTACCATTTTGCAACAATTTCTTCATCTCAAGCCTTGAGGACAAGGTTTTTTTTAAGGGGGAGTGCATGTTAGGGACCTAACCTCCCTAACCCCTCATGTAGGTATAATAATATATTTCCATGTAATAAAGGCCAATATTAATAAGGCTTATCAATAAGGAAGAATAATTCAAATGTAAGAAGACCTAATAGAAGCTTCTTCTTCTAGAAGGATCTTCCTCTAGATTGTTCTTTTGGATAGATAGATTTAGTATAAATAGGAGTAAAGGGTATGAGAAGTTTTTTCTTGAGAATTATTGTAATAGAGCGTTGCTCTGTTGGAAGTTTCCCCCTTGAAGAGGCAAGTGAACATTGTTTTCTATCAATAAAGGTATTAGTATGGTGTTGTGGTTTCATCTATTGTGTTGTTCCACTGTTATTCTCTACAATATTTATGTGTTTGGCTATTATAATAGATATGGTACCTTACATCGTATGGTTGTGGAGAGGCGAGGGAATTGGCATTGAACACTCGCCTTTATAAGGAACTATTGTTTGATGTGATTATGGTATGACTCGATGGAAACATTTGTATCCTAGTTTGCATGTCAAAAATCCCTGGATGATTTGACCTACATACCTGCAACATTCCACATGGCATATTAGCATAAGAAATAACATTGGCCAAATCACCAACAATAATGAATTATCATTGTGATAGATTTAGAAATAATGATGGCCAAATCACCAACAATAACAATTTATCACTATGATGGTTTAGAAATAACACTAGTCAAATCACCAAACATATTTATTTATCACTATGACATATTTAGAATAGCCCTGGTCAAATCACAAGTAATATCATATCACTATGAAAAATTTATACTCACTTAGTTGTGACTCCCATTGATCTTTGAAATAATAACTTAATGAATCCACTTTATTCAAGAACTTTCCATAGAACTCTAACAATTTGTTTACGACATCCTCAATTGACAATGAGCAAGGCATTATGTTCCCTAGATACTTTGACATTTATATCTCTCTTTTATTGCCACAAACATAGCTAGTCATTTTTTTTCATCCAACAATGATGCATGTAGGAGTGTACTTGACCTGACATAACACTAGTATCAAATCGGTAATAATTTTATAATATGTATAATATCAGAATGAATATATAATTATTTTTATTTATTTTTACATCAATTGTCGATACAAAAAAATATGGGATTGGCATTGAACACTCACCTCTCTACAGAAATATTGTTCGATGTGATTATGGTATGACTCAATGAAAGCATTTGTAACCTAGTTTGAATGTCGAAAATCCCTACATGATTTGACCCACATACCTGCAACATTCCACATGACATATTAGCATAAGAAATAACGCTAGCCAAATCACCAACAATAATGAATTATCATTGTGACAGATTTATAAATAATGTTTTCTAAATCACCAACAATAATAATTTATAACTATGATGAATTTAGAAATAATGTTTGTCAAATCATCGACAATGATTATTTATCACTATGACAAATTTAGAATAACACTAGTCAAATAACAAGCAATAATGTATCACTATGATAGATTTATACTCACTTAGATGCAGCTCCCATTGATCTTTGAAATATTTTATGAAACCAATTTTCTCGAAGAACTTTCCATATAACTCTAGCAATGTGTTCACGACATCCTCATATAACAATGAGTAATGTATTATTTTCCTCAGAGACTTTGACATTTCTATCTTTGTTTTACGATCATGAACATACTAGTCAGTTTTTTTCAGCCAACAATGACACACATGCTATATGCAGAGAATTATCGGCAATCGGACACATCACTATGGATGAATAGGAATGAACAATATTTAGGTGTACAACTAGCAATTAAATAAATACACAATGAAATGAAAGAAAGAAAAATTAAGATATTTTCACACCTTGCTGCTTGGATATCTGTGAGGACATCATCCACAAGAAAGTATGAAGGTTTCCATGTGGGATAGGAAGCCAAAACACATTGGCGAAATGCTTGCAACTATGTCACAATTGTTTCCTACAATGCATTCTTTGATACAACCCAATAGACAGGAATGTCATTTTGATGTGTCAAAATCCAGAATGGTGTACAAAGGATATTTCCACACAAGGTTTCATGAATACACTTTCAAAATAATAACACCCTAGAAAAGCATTTCATGAATTCAAATTATAGAACAATAAAACCTACATGGTAAATTAGGCCACTGGAAACAAGCAATGAATGAATTCATTGTACATAATATAATGTTGGCTTGGTAAATAAAATCCCTTGAACAATAACACCAATATAGAAATTATGACCCCTAAAATTAAGTGTTTCATGAATTCATATAACAAAGTGATAGTGTTGGCATGGTAAACAAGTCTTCTATAAACAAGATTTTCATGAATTCTTACCACATAAAATAATTTTAACATGGTAAATAAGGAAAATAGAAACCAAAATACCTTGTATTTGTTTGTGTAAAACGTAGAATCCATTACAAGGACATTGTTGTGCCCATACCTAACAACCTACTCCACTTGTCATCTCATCATTATCCCTTGTGTGAATGGCTCTTGATTTAATAAGAACACATCCACCTCATTCTTTTCCACCCAATATTAAACACTAATGGAGTGATCCTCATGAATCTAATACCATGGATCTCAAGCTATTTTCTTTGGTTTAGGATATCTCTTTTAGTTAGGAATATTGTGTCTCTCTCCATTACGAGCAAATTGTCATGGGTTTATTATAATGCAAGCATCTAAACGTCTCAACTATTGAAACATCATCGACATCACCGTTGTCTCCATCAACCAACCTCATATGATATGGGTGTCTCATGCAAACGGGTTTGCAAATCAGTTTTCTTTAGCACCTATTCAATTCTTTCAACACAAGTTTTTTCCTCAGCATGAGGCCACGTTGTTCTCTCGCTCTACCATCAATCAACCTAGCCCATTCAATGTTGTAACCTACCATCCTATCTCATTTAATGTTATAAAGTTATCACATTGTTTTTCAATGATGGGAGGCCTACCCGTAGAAGGTGATATTGAACTATCCTGCAACACATCAAACCACGTCCTGGCTAGCACTCATCGAGGATGAAATTTATCTGCAACCCTTTTTTTAATAGAATCTAAAAATGATTTATATTAAAGGAGTTGGGTCAAGGCAACTAGCAAGCAAAGATTTTTTACAAAAAAAGGCATACATCATGTAGATATTTCTAGTGCTAAGATGCAGGTAGAAAAAAAGAAACTACCTTCTAAAACATAGTTCATGATCATCAAAATTGATTACATCTCTGTAGAATTTCCTAAGGCGTCACAAAACTTTGAAATACATACGCTAGATGAAATAAGCATATATGGAGGGTTTAAGGTCTTGGTTAAGAGCTCAAACCCTTCTTCTGTGTGCATAGGAGCAGTCCCATGATCTCCATTTTCATTTCCTCATTCGATGGCGTTGCCTTGGGAGGAAGGACTACCAGGATTAATAGAGGCTAAGGTGGAATGCTAAGGGAAAATTTGATCCTTCATTGTTTAATATCACTCTCAAGAGTATCCAGCCTTCTGGAAAGCATGGCCAAATTAGCCTCAAGATCTTTAAAGTTGGTATCCATCCTTTGAGCCAGCAAAGCCATGACATTTTCAAATTCACAAAATTTGTTTGATAATTGTTACAGAGCCAAGTTGTTTCTCTGGGCTAATTCCTCATGTCGACGCAATATTTTACTCAAATCATTCCAAGACGGCTCCATCTTGAACACTTGAAACCGCAAACTACAATTTGACACCATGGAGCAAGGATGAAAGTCACTTGTGGTACCATACTCATCTAGAGATGGCAAGACCCAGAGCCAAGAAAGCCAAGGAGTGTCCAACGCATAGAGGAAACTTCCCTCAAAACCAAGGAGGTATTTCTCCATAAAACTATAACTGAACCTGAAGTCGACGCCATGTTGTTGTCTATATGCCCAAATGCATTCAATTCAGATTGAATTCCAACACATTTGATGTTTAATCTCATATGTGTGAAGGAGGGAGCGTTGATTCCAATAATTGTCATCGTGAAATGACCGATCATGCCAAAACGAGGGGGATAGGGGGTTAGGAGAACCCCCTTTTTCCATTTATTTCCATAAGTCCTTGATCAAGGCTTGAACCAAGCTTGGCCAATTGATCAATTGTGGGGTTTAAGTCCCTTTTTATATGAAAAATTTTGAACTCTTCAAACCTGTCTCAAATGGAAAGGATACAATGAATTAGACCCTTAAGTTGACTATTTTTGGTTAGTTTCCTTTTAACAATATCACACACAATCATCAGAGAATCTTTGAAGGTTGCAATTTTGGATATATTTCATTCTATTGCAATGTTCAATCCTGTGTATAAATCATAGGCTTTTGTGATGTTGTTAGAGGCATCCCAAAACCCCATGCATAATTTCCTATGTTGATTCCTTCGAGATCAAGGAGACTCCTACCTACGCCTACCACCTCAATCCACAACCCTTTATACCAAGGTTTTCCTTTTGCATATTTAAATTAAATGTCATTTAATTCTCTCTTTACCTTATCATGGGTGAGGAGGAATTTTTATTTGAGTTAATCTATCACACCATAAAGTATGATAAAACATGCTTCTTGGTAAAGAGAAAATGTCCTCCTAATATCCACAAAATTTGAGTTCTACATTCATGTGGTGGGTATATTCTACATTTACATTAATGTCAAAATGTAATATAAGAATAAAATTTTAAAAGTGAATACTTTCTTAAATACAATGATTTGATATTTTGTTTTAAAATATATATGTTAATATAAGTTTTGATATTGTTATTTATGATTGTAATTTAAACGTGTTAAGAATTGCTTTTTTTTTACAACTTCAAATAATAAGAAAGAAAATATATATCTTTCGCTTGAAATTTGGTAAGAATTATTTTGGATTTGATGGAGTTGTAAATATTAAATATTAATATTATATTATTTCGTTGCACTAGAGGTTTTGGGTGAAATTCTAGTGATGATAAATAAATAAAAATTAAAAATATAAGATGTTTAACCTTCTTATAATCCATAAAGTTTAAATATTATTTTATTTTGATAATTAAAATGAATGCAAATTCATTTTTATTTTAATTTTTTTAATATTAAAAAGAATAAAAAAATTAAAGTATAAATTTATGGATATTTAAAAATTTTGAAATAAAATTATTATCTGTGGTTATGTATTTTTTATCCATAATTTTTATTATTATTGAGAGTTTTTCTTTTTTCATCTTCTTTTTTATTCACATGTTCTGCCAAATTAGTAGAAACCGGAACAGGTAGCCGCCTGTTATACATTCAACCAAAAAATCCATCTGCCACCTGCCCTACCAATTGGAAACCAAAGCAGGTGGCTGATGTTTGTCCTTACTGTTCTGTCTTAGGAAGCTAAAGCAAACTAACAACTGCTAGAAAAAGAAAACAAGATAGGAATTCTTTAGAGTCTCAGTACAAAAACATAGACAAGAATTGTGCAGAGTACCAATATCAAAGAACAAGAAACTAATCATTGGCACCTGGGGGTATATCGTCCAAAGCTCCAGGGAGAGTGTCGTCACTGGGTTGGAGCATGAAGGGATTCACACAGGTCGGGCAACATTTCTTGGTTGATGCATTCGAGAATAATAATATGTCAATCCGCGTGCTAATGAGGGTGTCATGATGAAGTTGGTCCGCCATGTGGCTCCTAAGATCAAAAGTGAGCTCCAGCTACTCCGGGCTAAAGAGACTAGGGGGAGCTGGGTTGAACTCTAGAATTGCATTTAGCGGTGGAGGTGCTAAGATGGGGTGGTTCTCCTGCGTGGTGTCGGTGACTCCTTCCTTGACCGCCTCAACCTCTTATTTCACTTTACTGTTGTTGTCCTGGAGTGAAACACTTGGAGCCTTGTGGAGGAATTCCTCCTTGACTATGATGTGGCACCTTCCATGGTCGCCTCAGTGCTTGTGTTGGATTTTCTGATGCTGGGAAACTGTAAATTTTCAGGGACCATGAAGAGGATGGATTCAGGTGGAACTTGGATGGGTTCCTCCATAAATTCCTCCTCAACCTAGGCCATTGATGGAGTTAGTGGCTTCTCCATGCACTGAGTGTTGGCAATGGATAGGGCCCTTTCCATCTGTTGTTGGAGTCTCTAACATGTAGCATAGTTGTACCAAGCAGTTCCATGCCTCGGCTTACCTATCTCTCTCAGCATGGCTAACCTAGGAGGGATAAAAATCCTCTGAATTATTGCCAGGAGAACCCACTGCACAATAGTCCATTTCTTAGAGCAAGCAGGGTGGCGGAGCTCAAAGGAAAAATAATTCCAGCCTGGGCTAGGCGGGAGAGATAACCCTGGGCTGGACATGACCGTTGTACTCACCTGTCTCCTACAATTCATCCTCAGAACTGCCATTAAACAGACTCGAGGGAGTTGTCCTCCCTTCCTCTACGGATAATAAAGGTCACCCTCCATTCAAGACTAAGGTGAAGGGCGATGAATGGCCATATTTATGGTTGGAGTCCTGGGAGGGATGTGTGGCCTCCATTCGCTATGTGGCACCCCATCCGAGACCTTTCAACTTATTTATTAATGTTGTGTTACATTAAACATTAATCTATAATGAATTATATATATATATATATATATATTGGGCATCCTACTATCTACTACCACTATAACCCTAAGCATGCCAAGGCATCCCCTCACGCAGAACCCAAGGTTAGTCAAGGGTTTCGAACCAATGACTTCACATAACAAAGTGTCTTAACAATACACTCCATCAACGACTGTTTTACACCCCAAGGGAGAATTGTATAGTGGATATTATTTATCATCTAATTAAATAAATTTAATCATAATGATATACACTACTTTTCTTTTAATGAAGTGGGAGAAAAATCAATTGTCAAGGTCCAATCTAAGTGCCATTGGTCATTGTTATCCCCCATTTTTGGGATAACTAAGGATATGATGTCTC
>SNQJ01S0117053.1:0-18719 GCA_010110895.2 Picea sitchensis | reverse complement strand
TGGGAACGGGGGTTGTTGCCCTCTCCAATTTGGATTCCATTGGTTCAAATATGGTTGTTGTTATTGTGGAGGCCAAGGAGTCCACATTGACGGATCAACAAAGGGAGGGTTATTTTGTTGCATGGGTGGGTAATTCATTTGATTTAGGTATTGCATTTGATTATAGGGAGGGTAATTCATTTGATTAAAAGAAGGATAGTTATTCCAACGATTAGAAGGTGTAAATGGCATATTAGGATTCATACCTTGTCCCCACGGTTTCCATTTCCTTCTCTGTGTCAGCAGATAGATATCTTCAACTTCTTCATCAGTTGGTTGTAATGCTGCCTTGATTCCTGGTAAAGAAGGGCATTGTTGAGTTTCATGATCCTTATCATAGATGGTGTATATTATCTTTTTTTCCAATGGACATTCCCTTCGTGGGTGCTTGTCTCTGCATTTAGAACAAAAGATGGATAGAGCTGCTTCAGCTTCAGCTTGTTTCTTTTGAATCTGCAGGGTATCAATTTGTGAGGCAAAAGAGCTTAACATTTCAGTTTTAAAACCTTCAAGTAAATTACATATTTCGGCTCTTGTTTCTCCCCCACTGGCTTATTTTTGAACTCTTGAAAATGTGGTATCCCTGTTATTTGATCTATTCCTTGAAGCTCCTCTTGAACATCTTTTACATAGGTTAACAATTTCATCATATAATTCTTTAGATATGTCCCCTTTTCCAAGCATATTCAGCATATCTAGACAGTCATCCCTTACTCCTTTTAATAATATTTTTTTAAGAATATCTTTACTTACATCGGGGTGACTGGATCTTTGTAGATTATACTGTAGCCTTTCTACAAATTCCTCCAGATTTTCATCCTCTTTCTGTATCATCTTGAATAGTTCCTCCCTCTTTTCTCTTGTTCGGCAATAGTCCTGGTATTTATGCAGGAACTTTTGTCTTGTCTGATCCCATGTTGTGATTACATGACCTCCAAGACTCATGAACCATCTTATTGCATTTCATTTCAATGTTGTTGGAAATAGCTTTAATTTTTTAGCATTGGAAATGTAATCATAACTTCTGCATAATATGTCAAACTCAAAAAGGAATTCATCAGGATCCTCTGAAGATAAACCATGAAAGTTAGGTAGCACTAAGAGTGGAATGTTCTTCATGGGGGCTACCCCTCTAGGAAGATCACCAATAGGAAATCCTAATGTGGAAAAAGAGTTTTCATCATTTACCTCTCTTTCAGGACCTGCCTGTTCTTCATGATGCAGTTCTTCATTATACTCATCCATGTTTTCTTCTGTTTGCTCCCCTGCTACGCTTTCTCTGTCCTCAATGTTTTCTGTTGGTTTCTCAACTGTCTCAGGACTCCAAACATCTTTCCCCATTTCAAAGTTTTCTTGAAAGGAAGGTTGGGATTTCGGTTTCCGAGAGTTTGGTCGTTGAGGAGCAACAGATTCAGATTTTGTTATAATCACGTTGATATAAGTCTTTCTTCCTCCTCTTCCTCTACCCTTGCCACCTGTAGGATCAGTTTCTTTGGGGTCTCCACGTCCTCTCATGCAATCTTTATATCTGAAAGAACATAAGTGCTTTTGAAATCTATAATTACCTTCCCCGACAACGGCGCCAAAATGTTGGTCACTATAATTGCTTATTTAAATAAACAATCAAGTGCTACATAAATTGTCAACCCAGGGAAGTTTGTTTATTTCAAACGTAATCACACACTGTATATGCTCAATCTCAAAAGCAATCTAGAGTTGTAGAAAAAATGCACTAATCACACCTTGCCTTGAACAAACTGAAGTTCTACTTTGAATTACAGGAAAGAAACCTACCTATTGCAGAGTTCAAAGTTTAAAGAAATCATTATCCAAAGAATCATGGATTACATTAATAAAATAACAACCTAGGAAAGAAATCCTTCAAGATACTACAAAAGGAAAGACCAACTATTCTGTAACAGAGAACATGACCCTATTCCCCAAGAAGGAATCTTCGGCACCTGTTTTCGATCAACACACTTTCATGAACTCATTACTAATCGAAATGATTGACACACACTAAAGGCTAACTATCTCTTAACAGAGAATAGGACCCTATTCCCCAAGCAGGAATCTTTAGTACCTATCCCTGATTATCACGCTTTCATAAATTCACCAAACATGATTGCTAACTAGAATGATTAACAATTACCCAAGCATGAATCATATGAAAACAATGTAACAATCAGTAAAGCAGAGTTTTGGCAAGACAGAGCTCAGTAAAGTAGTGTTTCAGCAAAACAGAGTTTAGTAAAGTAGTGTTTCAGCAAAACAAAATTTAATCAAGGCATGAACAGAAACAACACTAACACACTACAAAGCTAATGGGTGAATCTTGTGAAGAAGGTGGGCCCTCCCTTCTCACAAGATTCCCCCGAAACGAAAGGAACTAGAAATAAATGCTCAGAATAATCTTTTATTCATCTGTCAACTGTATCATGTTACAATGTCTGAAGTAAACACATCCTTCCCTGTAATTCCTTTCTTAGCAAAAAGTCCCTTTCTAATGATGATTTCCTCTTATTTAAAGAGGAGAATCCTCTTGATACAATTGATCATCAAATTACATGTGCACATTTGAATCCTATTCTTAGTCAGATCTGATCTCTATACTAGAATAGGATATCTTGGTCTCCCGTAACATAATGCTATTACAATAGTTGGGTGTAGCTGTTACGACTGGTGTAACAGCTTTTTTATTTATCTTCTTGTTATTGTTGTTGTCTATTGTTTCAGCATCACAAATCGCGGGCTGTTTCAGCAATGAGATTTGTGTTCTGACTGTTTCAACAATGTGGTCTCGAGCAGCAACGATGGTTAATTCTGGCTCAAGGTGCGGTTGTTGTGGTCAATGTAACAGCTTCTTCTTTGTGTGAGTTTTTGTTTCAGCATCGTAGACCACGGAGAGTGTAACAACTTCTTCTTTGTGTGAATTGTTGTTTCAACATCGTAGACCACGAAGAGTGTAACAACTTCTTCTTTGTGTGAATTGTTGTTTCAGCATCATAGACCACGGAGAGTGTAACAGCTTCTTGTGTGAATTGTTGTTTCAACATCGTAGACCACGGACTGTTTCAGCCACTGGGTTTGCGTGTTAATTGTTTCAGCAGCGGGCCTTCAAACAACAACGATAATCTGCAGTGAACTGTTTCAGCAGCGGGCCTTCAAACAACAACGATAATCTGCAGTGAACTGTTTCAACACTTATATGTTTCTGATCAATGGTTAAGTATGAGAGTAATGTAAAATTATATGCAAAACAAATTAAACGTATAGTAAAGAGAAGAGACATTATATACCTTTGGAAAGATAGGGTAAGGTGATAATGTAAGTTTAAGTGTGAGTGGAAAAAGGATGTAATGGTAGCAAAAAGTGTGAACAAAAAGGTACATTATAGGGTCCTAACAGGTAGCAGTGGATACATTGAGCAATTCTGCTCATTTTATTCCCATCAAATCGACTTGCAAGGAAATATATATTGCCAACATATTCATGAATGAGATATTCAGACTACATGGCATGCCTAAGGAGATCGTGTCTGACAGAGACACAAAATTTACTTCAAAATTTTGGAAATCCTTGATGTTTGGCCTCGAGACCAGATTATTGTTTATCACAACCTATCATCCTCAAACTGATGGATAGACGAAAAGAGTGAACCAAATACTATAAGACATGCTAAGGATGCATGTAATGCATCAACCTAAAAAGTGGGAAGATTACCTACCATTGGTGGAATTTTCCTACAACAACGGCTACCAATAATCACTAAAGATGAGCCTTTTAGAAGACCTCTATGGTAGGCCATGCAACACTCCAGTCAGTTGGAGTAATCTCATGAACAAAATTATGATTAGACTTGACATGTTGAAAGAAATGGAACAACAAGTGATGCAGATAAAGCAAAATCTGAAAATCGCTCAGAATAGATAGAAAAGTTATGCTGACAGAAAGAGAACCCCCAGAGAATTCAAGATGAGATACCACGTCTATCTTAGATTTAGGCCTAGGAAGAGTTCCCTTAGGATGGGACCTCGATATAGTGGACCTTTTGAAGTTCTATATAGAGTGGGACTTGTAGCCTATAGACTAGCACTTCCTCCCATAGTAAAAGCACATAATGTTTGCCATGTTTCATTGCTGAAGAAATGTGTACATGATTATAATCATATAATTGATTGGTTTGTGATCCAGGTGGAACCGGAGGGAGAATTCCTTCTAGAACCTCAATGCATACTAGACATGAAGGAAACCCCACTCAAGAACTGAACCATTGCACAGGTCAAGGTGCAGTGGAAACACTTTGGCCCAGATGAGGCCACATGGGAAAGGGAGGATGCCATGAGACAGGCATACCCATTTTTGTTCACTTCTATACATACATGACATGTTAATAGATAGAACATCGAGGATGATTTTTCTTTAAGGGGGAGGGAATTGTGACACCCTATTTCCCCCAATTTGTAAATATAACTATAAATGGCCAAAAGACTATGATAAACTTTATATGTGTGTATATTGATTCGATGGACCTTTGTTTGAAAGGTAAACAAATGTGAACCTAATTATTTACTAAGAAAATGGACAAGTGTTGCATGACTAATGGAAGGGGGGTGTACTTAGAAAGACCACGAATGTTATACGAAGAAAGGGTGAAGGGGACCAGCAATGGTTGCGTTTACCTTCACCAAAGCAGTGCTTACTAGATTTAATTGCTCAGGACCAGAATCATCCTCTGACCCAAAAATGAATTACCGTCAGGATGGTGGGTGGGAAGACCTCCTCAAGAGTTAACGAGGGATGGGTTCTGTAAGAACTCATCCGTAAGGTTTCCAAACTTGACCGTTGACTGGGAATTCGGGCCACACGCAACCCTGCCGAAAGAGGCGAGAAGGGAAGGTGTGGTGGGCAGAGGGAAGAACACGCTTTTGAAGAGTGCAAAGAAGGGAAGTGAACCTCGAGGATTCAAGGAAGAATGGAAAAACTAAGCGTTATAGACACAGGAAATGGTAGAGAAGGTTATGATACAAGTTGATAAATGAGGCTAGTCCTCCTTGCTTGGTATCGTATAAACCATTGCCAGGATCTTACAGGAAAAGGAGAGTAACCTCTGTCCCTATTGTGGCTAAGCAAGAAAAAAAGGCTATGTTTTAGAGCATCATGGTCTAGCTTGGAGGTGGCTAGTGGCAAATCTGTTTCGAGTGACTGAGCCTACGGTTGGTTGGAAATGGGCACCCCTTCCAATAGTCGCTTCACATTGTCTAATTATGATAAGTCTTTTCTCGTCCCTAAATTGTTGAGTTAGAATGATGAATGATTTCTTGGTTTTTACATATATGCGTGTATGAAAATCTCTGTGTGAAATGGATATGTTATGTGGATGCTTCCATCTCCTTGGGAACTCATACTTCCCACTTATAAATTGTATGCCCAGCTTCACTCCGGAGGGCTTCCCGGGCATAAGTCGTAAAATGGTCGAGATAGAAAATATTGTGTAGATCTGAAACCACCTGTCTAAAGATAATACACTCCCCTCACCCCCGTGCTGTGTGAATTTCCAGACCCAATTCCCTAACCCGTTTAGGGTGAGAGATCAGGAAAATAGTGATAGGAAATTACCGAAAGGGAAAGATTTTCCTTGTTCCAAGGATGAACAGACGAGATTCATCTATAAGGAGACAAGGGTTTCCATGGTTGTTGGCTATGGGAAAGAGCACGGGAGTTAACCCCTTTTATCACCTCAGATCCACGAGTTCTGAGTTCACGTATCGGGAAGGTTATGGGTTGGTGCGACCAAAACCCTCGAAAACCAAAGTCACGAAGTAATGTGGACCAATGATCTATGGATCCTTCGGGACCCACCTCAACCATTGTATCTACGAATTCGGATTTCACGCACAGGAAGAAAACAGATCTCGTACTTCGGATCTATGCGCGGAGGACCATAGCTGTGAGATCCAGAGGAAAGTGCACGAGGTCTAACCCTTTGAAAGTGCACAGGAGAGGGGACTTTTGCAAAGTCCCGAAGTTTCAATGTTAATCAGAACCGTCCATCATCAGGGGATACATGGCAGCAAATCCGGGAGCTCGAGGATTCGGAACTCGAAATATTTTCAAGGAGCAGAGGTGGATACTCGAGGAGTTGGTGGCCGCAACAATACTAGTCATCCGTCGTGAAGGGACACATGGCGAGAGATCAACATTTCGCTGACTCGTAATTCAGGAAGTCAGAGATAGGAATCGTGAGAACTTGTGAAGTCTGAGTTCATGATTTGATCGTAGTCATTGATTGAAGGGAAGATGGGGACCGTTGATTGTCCAAGGAGATATCAGGAATTGGGAGAAGGAAGGTGAGCGACCCTCCATCTTCGCAAAACGTGAAGTCCCAATTCGTGACGAGTCGATCTAATTTGTTGATTCACGGGAGATTGTGGACCATTGATATGACATCGGGAGTTCGGATTTCGGGATTCCAAGGAAAGGAGATGGATTAATTTCCACCTTCACGATACGTGAAGTCCCTAAGCACCTAAGGTTTGGGCCCCGAGTCATAATTAGGGGTCACATGGATGGAGGTTAAGGAACAGCGCTAGCGTTGGGCTAGGCTCTTAGTTCGGGAGTCGGGTGAGTCAAGGTTGGCTTGTATGTGAATACCCGATGATAGGATTCATGAAGTGCCTTTTAGTTAGGCTTTTGTTCACAGGTCGTGGTCACGTGGAGGGGGGTTTTGCGCTTGGTGCTTGTTCACACGAGAGAAAAAAAATGAAAATTTAGAGGCTTTACACTATAGAAGCTCCTTTAGAAGGGTGGGTGTGTTACAGTTTGACACTACTAGCAGTTGGTTACCACACCAGGGTAGTGGTTCTTGGTTGCATGGCCAAGAGAAAGGGGGTCTCATCACGATCCAACCTTCTCATTTCCGTGAAAGTTCTTGTGGCTAACATTGCCACCACTGGTCACCAAGCTAGGGCAGTGTCCCTTGACTAGCCTCTTGAAAGGGAAAAGGGAATAAAAGATAAAAACAATAATACAAGACCTGGTTAGAAGATAGGGGTTCTCATCACGAGCCAACCTATTAGGTCCATGAGCATCTAGCAGTATGACATTACCAACATTTAGTCACCATGCTAGGGTAGTGGCTTTTGGTGGAATATCCAAGAGAAAGGGGGTCTCATCACGATCCATCCTTCTCATTTCCATGAAAGGCTTGTGGCTAACATTGCCACCACTGGTCACCAAGCCAGGGTAGTGTCCTTTGACTAGCATCTTGGAAGAAAAAGAATGAAGATAAAAGGCATGAATGGGCTTGGAAACATTTCCATCCATGATAGGTGCAGCTCACCCTCCAAAAAGGAACCCAACGGTAATCCATCCCTATTATTACTGCACCTTTTTCCCAGGCATCCCCATCCACCTCACCCACTTACATGACTTGGATTTAATCCTTTCCAGAAAAATCCCTCTTCCAGTAGACACTAGCCCACTAGGACGTCCTGTCACTTCCTCCAAACTTGCATTGCAGACTTGTATAATGTCTTTGAGCACTAGACTAGGGTAAAGGGGTTTTATGCACATGTTTAATAATATTGATGATTAGATGTGATTGGAATTGCTATGATCCATGTGACTCATGAGCCCATGGAGGGCGTATCTATTGATGTGCAGGATCATGCCCGATAGACAGGTACCACGTTGGATAGGTACATATTCAGGGTTTTTACCTTCATATTAGGACCATATTTCATCTCACTCATTAGTGAGGTCTGAAATTTTCACCCTATTCTAGGGTTTTGGCTGAAATTGTGAGGCACACTTGTTGAAGGAGACTATTTTTGGACTATTTTGGCATTTCTTCTTGGTGGAAGGTTTACTACTAGGGTTTGGCTACTTGAATGAATGGTTTATGTAAGTGAATTTCTGTAACACTTCTTGATTGAATGGTTATAGTATCATTTACTTGCATTTGTTATTATAATTTGTTGCATTAAAACCCTATGTGACAAGCACATGTTAAGGTCCTTGTCTCATGTCCCTACCAAGTTAAGAGCTATTTTGATTTGTTGAATTAAGATAGAGCCTTGCCATAGCAACACTCTATCTCTACTCTTCTAGCTAGTCGTTTTTTCCTTGTCATTGAACTAATAAGGAGGAAAACGCATCAAGGCCTAGGGTTTCTACACCTTGATGAGCCATTTTCCCCTATGGTTTGTTTGATGAAGCCTTGCCTTAGCAACACTTCACCTTCTAACTCTCTTGTCTTTCACCCTATAACTTCTTTCTTAAGCTAGCCGATTTCATCTTTCCAATAAGCTAAAGAAGGACGAGAAAGCACTAAGGACCTGGGCTTTCTACACCTTAGTAAGCCTTTCTCCCCTATGGTTTCATTGATGAGGCCTTGCTATAACAACACCTCAACATTTAACCCTCTTGTCTTTGGTATTTTCATTATCATTTAGTCCTTCAACCTTTGTAGCCTCTTTTGACTCCATTTGCCCTAGTAGCGCACTGGTCTAAGACCTCTTGTATTGAGTACCTTGATCGCAAACAATCTATAAACATTCTTGGACAACCTCTAGCTATTTCTAACCCTAGCCTAGAACTAATCTTACTAACCATATTGTTGTCGTCACCTTTTTATGTTATAAACACCTCTATGCAGCATTTTTTTTACCTTTAAAGCAATTGAATGATTGGTTAAGGCATTGTTTCTAAAGAGTTGATATTGTTACATTGATTGCCACTCATCATTAGAGTTTCTTTAGCATTTATTGTGAAGTGATATTGTAATCATTGCTATTTTATAAACATTGATATACTTCGTCAATATTGTTTCTCAATTGCTTATTATCAGAAAGTCATTGATTATATGAAGTACTAACCAACAATAAAGCTTACACATGTAGTTTCATTGTTGCTTTGTCTCGGGCAGGTACTCTTATTGGTTACTACTTCCGGTTATATTTTATCTTTATTGGTTGTTTAGCCAGGACTTTCCAATCAGGTGGTGACTTGTGAGGGGGATTATTATCACTTATCCTTGCTAAACCTTTTTCCTTCTCAAAACCCCAGTTCACCGGGGACGTCTCCCCTGGGCCTTACCTCCCTAAACAGAAAGAACCTTCCCATTGAGATGATAGTGGTGGGATTGGTTTAGTTACACCAGTTTGACTTCCTTTTCATCGGTCTATTATCCTAACTACAAACTGTGCGATAACATTTTGGCACCGCTATCGGGGAACACTTAGTCAATTCTCCTCAAGACGACACTTTTAGGTAAGCCTTGCCTCTATAGTCTCAATCTTACAAGCTTACCTGGCGACTCCACTTAGGGTGTTTTCCCTTATGTTTTGATAGTTTCAAGAAAATTATCTAGCGACTCCACTGGTGACGAAGCCAACCATGACTTCACAATGGGATCCGGGAAACTACAAGCCTTTAGATATGAGTAAAATCCTAGGATACCCTAGAAAAATGCCCCCGAAGTATGAAAAATGGCTCCCTAGATTCACTGGCATTGATGGAGAAAGACCTGACTATCACATGAGAAATTTTTGGGCTTTCTTTCAACTCCACCCTGTTAGTGACGATCCTGAAGACTTGGTAATGAAACTCTTCTTTGCCACTTTGCATGGAAATGCTAGAAGATGGTATGACAATTTTCCAGCCGCTAGCATCACATGTATGGACCAATTAGAAGAAGCCTTTCTCATGAGTTGGGGCATGAAATTGGAAGATATCCAATTGTTACTTAAAGGACTCGAATACATAAGACAAACGGAGGATGAGACTGTCAGGGCTTTCGGGGTTAGGTTCCAGATGTTGCTATACCATATTCCTAAAATCCATTGTCCTGGAGACAAATACCTCGTGTATCTCTATACCAATGCACTTCTAGGGCATCTGAGCTTCCTCCTAAATAAAAAGGGTCCAAAAACACTTGCGGAAGCTCACAACATGGCCATGTGAATCGAGGTAAATATCTCCTTGTCCAAAGGTAAACACTTTTCCTCTCTATGGACCAAAATCAATGAAGATACATCAAACACTCTTAGTTTGAAAAAACTAGTTTCCCTTGAGGCCTTTATTGCTAATTCACAAAAAAGAAGGGAACAAGTTTTTGACCAGCAGAATGAAGACATGGTTGAGGAGCTGGAACCTGAGCAAATTGACGAAGTATCAACCTGTGCTCCTCCCTCTAATAAATACATCCACAAACCTTTCCTCCCTGCACAAAAACAAGACGATGAGGTTAGTTTCTTTCATTTTCAGGATATTGATGATACCTTGTTCCATGATTCAGAGAGTCAAGGAGGAATGGAATCCCTTAAAGAAGTAGATCTTTCCTGTTGTATAATTGAAGGTGAAGAGGCAGTTCATGAGGATGAAACAATAACGCGTGTTGAAAACAACCAAGTCCTCAAATCTCCTGCACAAAAAGAAACATTAAGTTACCCTTCTCCCCAAGATTTTGATGATGCTCTATTTTATGATAGGGAAGATAAGGAGGATATAAATGAGTCCTTGAAAACTTCAAATCCTGCATGTTATGATACATATAGTGACATGGTTGATAAAATTGATGAGTTCATACATGTTGGGAGACGTAGGTGGGATGTAGTTGGTTATGATTTGGATCCCATCTATGACATTGAAAGTCATTTCCAAGTGTTTCTTTACAATTATCACAACAGGTTACTCTTGACCAGTGGCAACAAGGAGATGAGATTTTTACCCATACTTTTCAAACACTCAAGGATGACCTAGTACCTTGTTTTCCTGATGATTTTCAGTCTTCCCTTGAGGGTTTTTATGTGTACTCCTCTGAGCACTTGGATTCTTTCCATGAAGATGATTATCAACCACCATTGTGCTCAAGTCTTCATAGAAAGGACCTTCTTTGCTTAAAGAAGGATCCTTGCCACTACTCTCCCCAGCCACCTCCAATTACTTTACTTTGTTGTGTCTGTACAGGTGTACTTGGGAAGTATGTCTTTGATTTTGAGTTTCCTCTAGGGAAAACCCTAGAGTCCAAGGGTTGGTTTAATACTACAATTTTGAGTATGTTATCTCAGTTTTTCGACTTTCCCTTGAAAGTTTGTTAGTCTTCTATTAGATCCTTGTTGATCCCTCCCAGGGCTTTGGATTTTGGGAATGTCCTAGGTAGCCATCTTGTAGACCTCTTGAGTCAATTTTTGAACTTTTGACTTTTCATGATCCCTTCCTTAAGTGGATTGAGCACTTTCCTTGAAGATTTACTTGGCATGATTTTGTCCCTCCCACCTGCCATCATGAGTTAGACTTTATGGTTTTTGATGATATGATACACTTTCTAACCCATGTTATTTTTGTGCTTAACTTATTACTATTTTGGTTTATGATGAAGCACAAAGGCATGTATGGTGGGGCATTGTTCGATTGGTTTCATTGGTCGTTTGGATACACCTAACACCCAGCCAACAGGTAAGTATAGGTAAGTAGGCATTTTTCATTCAGTACATATACCATTGCATTGCATGCTAGAGTATTTTTCTTTCACACTTGTACCTATGATTGCTTTTATTTCGGTCTTATATATATATGAACTGGGGTGATATCACCACCCCAAATCATTACTAATAGTTTCTATTGAGGTCAAGAAGGCTATAGGTTATGCCAGAGATGTTGAGGTTCTCATGCGCTCTACGATGAGCACATGTCCCCGAGTTGGAGCCAGATGCTATCCCCCACTTTTAGGGATAGCTGGCAGATTATGTCTTGAGGCCCACAGGTCCTAGACAAGGATTACTGAGAGCTAGATCAACTTGAGCATGGCCCTGGAGGGCCCATCTTTTTTCCCTTTCAGCGACTCCATGAGGTAATGAGTCTGGGTATCATGGTATGTGTCACTCTGATCCTCAAAACCTTTGAATATGTGCATTTGATTCCTTTATTTCTAACAGGTGCTTGGATATTATGCTTTTCCACTTGACCATGTCTAGGGGAAATGACAAGATTCCCTAGCAAGCTTCTGTCCATAGGTTTTGAGTTTCCACTGGGGCGATTTCTGAAAAGCCATCGTTTGTTCCCGTCATACATACCACTTTCCATATTATTTCCTACTCACCCATCCCATTACACTGATTTGGGCATAGGGTTGGCCAATCATTTATGGGTTGTACCTTACCTTGTGGGAAGAATGGGCTAAAAGGCCTGGGGGGTAAAAGCAGCTGACAATAAAATCCTAAGAATAAAACTTTGATATGCTTTGCCTAGGGATCCCCGAGAAAACAATAAAAATCTTCTCAGCAAGAAACAGAGAGACCCGTAAAAAATAAAATAAAACAAGACCTAGTTGAGGGATAGGGGGTCTCATCACAATCCAGCCTATTAGGTCCATGGGTACTTAATGGTATGACAATATTAGCATCTAGTTACCACGCCAGGGTAGTGGCTCTTGGTTGCATGGACAAGAGAAAGGGGTTCTCATCATGAGCCAACCTTCTCATTTCCGTGAAAGTGCTTGTGGCTAACATTGCCACCACTGGCCACCAAGCCAGGGAAGTTTCCCTTGACTAGCCTCTTGAAAGGAAAAATGGAATAAAAGATAAAAAAAAAATAAGACAAGACCTGGTTAGAGGATAGGGGGTCTCATCATGAGCCATCCTATAAGTTACATGAGCATCTAGAGATATGACACTACCAACATCTGGTCACCACGCCAGGGTAGTGGATCTTGGTGGCATAGCCAAGAGAAAGGGGGTCTCATCATGATCCATCCTTCTCAATTCCATAAAATGCTTGTAGCTAACATTGCCACCACTGGTCACTAAGTCAGGGCAGCCTTTGACTAGCATCTTGGAAGAAAAATAATGAAGATAAAAGGCATGAATGGGCTTGGAAACATTTGCATCCATGACAGGTGTAGCTCACCCTCCATAGAGGCACCCACAGGTAATCCATCCCTGCTATTACTGCACCTTTTGCCGAGGCATCCCCATCCACCTCACCCACTTACATGACTTGGATTTAATCCTTTCCAGAAACATCCCTCTTCCAATAGACACTAGCCCACTAGGACGTTCTATCACTTCCTCCAAAATTGCATTTCAGACTTGTATAATGTCTTTGAGAACTAGACTGGGGTAAAGGGGTTTTATGCACATGTTTAATAATATTGAGGATTAGATGTGATTGGCATTGCTATGATCCCTGTGACTTATGAGCCCATGGATGGCATATCTGTTGATGTGCATGATCATGCTCGACGGACAGGTACCACGTTAGATAAGTACACATGGGGAGATGATTAGTTCAGGCCTCCATGGGGCTGAAGATCCCACCCAATGGATGTTGAGACCCCAGTAGGGGGAAGAGACAAGCTAAAGCATTTGTACCAGGGAAGAGAAGAAGAATCCACCAGAGGCAGCTGAGCATACTTTTACCTAGGGGGATTGTGCCCCCTTCACTGGAACGATGGCCTTGGAATGCCTAGAACATCATCCAGGAGGTTCATGATGTCATCCTTGCCTCATTGACGTTTTGGCAGACAGACAAGGCAGTTTGGCACATGTGGCAGGTTTGAGAAGCCCAAGGAGGGCTAACATTTTTCTCCAGGTGGCTGCATTTTCCCTAGAAAGGGATAACGTCACCCTAGAAGGGGCATGACATCTTGTTTTAGCTTGATTAGGGTTTTAAGTTATGACATTTAATGTAAAACAATATGATTTTGTTATTTTGGCCTTGTCGGCCTTTTGATGACCTAATTTTTAATAAAGGTCATTGGTATGCTATATATTGAGGGTTTTTACCTTAATATTAGGATCATCTTTCATCTCACACATTAATGAGGTCTGAAATTTGCACCCTATTCTAGGGTTTTGGCTGAAATTGTGAGGCGCACTTGTTGAAGGAGACTATTTTTGGACTATTTGGGCATTTCTTTTTGGTGGAAGGTTTACAACTAGGGTTTGGCTACTTGAATGAATGGTTTATGTAAGTGAATTTATGTAACACTTCTTGATTGAATGGTTATAGTATTATATACTTGCATTTGTTGTTATAATTTGTTGCATTATAACCCTAGGTGACAGGCACATGCTAAGGTCCTTGTCTCATGTCCCTACCAAGTTAAGAGCTATTTTTATTTGTTGAAGTAAGATAGAGCCTTGTCATAGCAACACTCTATCTCTACTCTTCTAGTTATCCATTTTTTCCTTGTCATTGAGCTAAGAAGGAGGAAAACACATCAAGGCCTAGGGTTTATACACCTTGATGAGTCATTTTCCCCTAGGGTTTGTTTGATGAAGCCTTGCCTTAGCAACACTTCACCTTCTAACTCTCTTATCTTTAGCCCTATAACTTCTTTCTTAAGCTAGTCGATTTCATCTTTCCAATAAGCTAAAGAAGGAGGAGAAAGCACTAAGGCCTAGGGTTTCTACACCTTAGTGAACCTTTCTCCCCTAGGGTTTCATTGTTGAGGCCTTGCTATAGCAGCACCTCAACATTTAACCCTCTTGTCTTTGGTATTTTCATTATCATTTAGTCCTTCAACCTTTGCAGTCTCTTTTGACTCCATTTTCCATAGTAGCGCATTGGTCTAAGACCTCTTGTACTGAGTACCTTGATCACAAACAATCTCTAAACATTCTTGAACAACCTCTAGCTATTTCTAACCCTGGCCTAGAACTAATCTTACTAACCCTATTGTTGTCGTCACCTTTTTATGCTATAAACACCTCTATGAATCATTCGTTTTACCTTTAAAGGAATTGAATATTGGTTAAGGCATTGTTTCTAAAGCGTTGATATTGTTACATTGATTGCCACTCATCATTAGAGTTTCTTTAGCATTTATTATGAAGTGATATTGTAATCATTTCTATTTTATAAACATTGATCTACTTCGTCAATATTATTTCTCAATTTCTTATTATCATAAATTCATTGATTATATGACGTACTAACCAACAAGCAAGCTTGCACATGTAGTTTCATTGTTGCTTTGTCTCGGGCAGGTACTCTTATTGGTTACTACTTTCGATTATATTTTATCTTTATTGGTTGTTTAGCTAGAACTTTCTGATCAAGTGGTGACTTGTGAGGGGGATTATTATCACTTAGCCTTGCTAAACCTTTTTCCTTCTCAAAAACCCAGGTCATCGGGGATGTCTTCCCTGGGCCTTACCTCCCTAAACAGAAAGAACCTTCCCATTGAGGTGATAGTGGTGGGATTGGTTCAGTTATGCCAGTTTGACTTCCTTGTCATCTGTCTATTATCCTAACTATAAACTGTGTGATAACAGGCACCTAACGGTATGACACTACTAGTAGTTGGTTACCACACCAGGGTAGTGGCTCTTTTTAACACACCCACGATGAGGCATAAAAAAAAATCACTTTTTCTTAACTCTCTTTAGATTCCCCTTTCTTCAATAGCAGGTTCTTCCAAGCCGCGGGCTCTTTCCTGGCCCCTTTGAAGGATTGGAGAAACACGTGCTAGCTCTCCATGCTAGCCCCTTCCTTCATATGACCTCAAGCTGTGACCACACTCCTATCAAAAGGCTCTTCGCGACTTCGCATGTCGGGTATTTGCATGTGAGCCAACCCTGACTCTTCTGACTCTCAAAATTCCGAACTAGAGCCTAGCGCATACTAGCTCCTCCCTTAATCTTTGTCAATGTGACCCCTCGCTATGACCTAGGGCCAATATTCCTAGCACTTCAGGACTTCGCGCTTTGCATTGTCAGAAGATTGCTTGTATCCCTTCTTCTGAAACCTGAACTAGTGAGTTCTGCTCACCAGATCAATGGTCCACACTCTCCCATGATCCAAACGGTCCTGATCTCCTCTCTAGTGAATAGGGATTTCACATTTCGTGACTTTGGAGGTTGGCTTACCTCTGTTTCCCCGATTCCTGATTTCTCGATATCTGCTTTCCAGATGAATGGTCTGGATCCCTCCTTCGATCAACGGTTGTGATCCTTTCGTGAACTCGGACTTCGCGAGTTCTCATGACTCCTATCTCTGACTTCCTGAGTTGCGAGTCAATGAAACGTTGATCTCTCACCATGCGTCCCTTCTCGATGGATGACTAGGATCCTTTCATGAACTTGGACTTTGCGATTTCTCACGACTCCCATCTGTGACTTCTTGAGTTGTGAGTCAGTGAAACATTGATCTCTCACCACGCGTGCCTTCTCAATGGATGGCTAGGATCCTTTCACGAACTCGGACTTTGCGATTTCTCACGAATCCTATCTCTAACTTCTCAAGTTGTGAGTCAGGGAAACATTGATCTCCTGCCACTCGTCCCTTCTCGATGGATGGCTAGGATTGTTGCGACTCCTAACTCCTCGGATATTCTCCTCCTGGCTTATCTCCGAAGGGTTCTTCCTTCGAAGACTGTGGGTTTCTTCCACGTACCCTTCCCAGCACCAATGGCTAGGATTGACCTCAAGACTTCAGAATTCGTGAGCTCTCACTCCCCCCTCGCAAATATTTCGAAGTCCAATCCTTCGAACTCTCGGATATGTTGTCACCTATCCCCCTGATGATGGACGATTCCGATGATTTAGGAACTTCGGGACTGCACAAAGTCCACTCTCCTTTGCAACTCCAAAAGGTTAAATATTGTACACTTTCCTCTAGATCCAACGGTTGCTGGTCTATGCACTTAGATCTAATCATTGAGATCCGATCTCCTCCCTACGCGTTCTTCTAATTGTTTGGACGTCGTTCCAATGGTCCAAATATTTCACAGCACTCGATCCAACTATCACTATTGCTCCTCCTCCTGAGATTTCACTTTCTTCCCTAACTTGGAATATTTTAGATGTTTCGAAGGTCTCGACCTTCGGTTTACTTCCTGCGATCCCTAATGTATGGTCTCGACTTCCGCTTTCCCTCTTGAGCTTACAAACTTGAAACAAGTTCGCCTCCTGGACCTAATCGGCGCTTCTAAAAATCACTTGTCTCTGTTGAGCTTCGTCCTTAGGGATTTTCGAATTCCCACGTACTCCTTGAGTTAATATGCCTATGTTGGATCGAGGGTCCATGACCTTCCCCGATCTAACGGTCCATACCACATCGCAACTTCTGGTTTCGGAAGTTTAGTCATGCCAACGTGCGATTCTCCCGATGTGTGAACTTGTATCTCACCAATCCGAAGGTCAAGGAGGGTCCTGATAGATCCTTTGATCTATGGTATAGGTCACATCACTACTTCGGGTTTCATATGATTCGTCCCCTTCATGATGATTACCAACATTTTTCTAACTTGCGAAGACTGAGGGAGTTGAGGCGCTAATGCCTATGCCCCTTATTCAAATCTAACGGTCGTGACAGACCTTGGATTCTCCCAAAGGGGTCTCATCCATTCACCTTCCAAATGAAAGGATATTCTCTTTCGATACTTGAATCTCGCTATTCTTCTTGAGCTTGGTTGTCTTTGAAATTATTAAGAGCTTTGTGCTCTTTCTCTTGAACGTAACGCTTGGAAGAATTCTTTTGTGCACCCCTTATGTTCATTTCTCAGCACTAGAACTTAAGTAGTTCTCAGTCTATGTTTGCCTCGCAGAGATCCTGTGCATATCTACACTACCTCTCCTGATCTTAACAATCTTTGTCTCCAAGGGACTCAGACTGACTAGGAGGGTATACATGCGTACATGAAACTGTACCTAGGGTCGACGAACTCACAGTTCGTGGCTCTAGCTTACGCCACCACAGGATGCAATCATTTATGAGTACAAGTCATGTACGAACCTTATCATTTCTTACTTTCCTAAATACACAATCAAGCATAAATAGAAGGGATATAGTCTATCCATTAATTAATCATGCACATTCCTGTAATATTCATGGGATATCCAACTATAACTCACAATACCACTTAAATACACAAGATATGTGATTACTTATCTATTACAAGTGGTATCCAACTAACTATCTGTGGGTGTTCATTCTTCCACCCGACCATAGGCTCAGAGGCATTCATTCTTAGCACTCTGGCCACCCCCGTGTCAAGCCATGATATCACTGGGGAACTCTCATGGTTCTCAAGGATTCTTTCTCTGTTTCAGCTTCTGCTCGGGTTCTGTTCTCTGTGAACTTTCAAATATTTCTCTATCTGTTATGGCCCTGGCGAGGTTTGTCATATGCTCACTCAACATCAATCTTTCGGCCTTCTATTCATTATTCCCCTTGGAGAGCTCTGCACATCTCCCTTACGATATTTTTTTTGTTCTCGTCTCCTCTCTCCTTTCTAGTTATCCATGTGTATGTATCTTACGTTCCTTGTGTCAGAAGGAAGCTCGGGTCTGCAGGTCTCTGTGGTACTTTGGGCTGACATTCTGCAACTAGAACATGCTTCCATTCATGGGGGTGGTTGATAATTCAACCACTGGTCCTTTCTTCATTAACTGATTTCTCTCCTTGGGATCCGAAGGAGATTTATTATTCCCATCAAGGGAAATTTGGGGTTATTTGATATAATGAACCCTCTCTTATAATTTTCTCAGTCTTTCCTCTAATGATATCATGCCCAATACTTTCAAGGCTTCACCCCCACACTCAGTTATTGGCAACTCAAACAATAATACATTTACACTGTCCACATGCCTTAGCATGGTAATCCTATTTTATGATTAATTACAAACTCAGGGAAACAAGGATATTACAATTCCCTCCCCCTTAAAGGAACA
>SNQJ01S0117050.1:9337-27763 GCA_010110895.2 Picea sitchensis | reverse complement strand
TTTCACTAATACAATCCTTTCCATTGGTGACATGAGTCTTGTTTGTTTCTTGTTCTTATGTCCTTATGCACAATAGTTTAATTGTTTTTTCCTTTCCTAGTTTAATTCTTAGCTTAGTCTTTTATGTTTATTCTTCTAACCCTATCCTTTATTGATGTCTTTCTTATCTAACGCAACTAAGATTGTAAGAACATCTGTTTTTCTCATTTAGGTGATGAAAGAGGCGCAACACCGAGCATTAAAAAAAAATCACAGTCAGGAACTGGTACCCAATTCCCTCAATTGATAACCTTTTTGACCAACTCAAGGGGGAAAAGTTCTTCAACAAGATTGACCTAAAGTATGGCTACCACCAGGTTCTCATCGAGCCAACTGATGTATGGAAGACAACTTTCAAATCTAAAGAAGGTCTCTTCGAATGGCTCGTCATGTCCTTTGGCTTAACAAATGCACCAACAACTTTCATGAGCTTGATGGATGATGGATTGAAACCCTTCACCAAGTATTTTGTAGTGGTATATTTGGATGACATCCTCATCTTCAACAAAACTTGGGAGGAGCACATGCAACATATTCAACAGGTTTTGAGCACTCTGCGGCAACACAAGCTATATTGCAACTTGGAAAAATGCTCCTTTGGAATGAAGATAGTCCAATACTTGGGCTACATTGTTGATGAACATGGGGTACATGTGGATCCAACGAATATCCAAGTCATCCATGACTGGCCAGTCCTAACCACACTAACTGAGCTTCGAAGCTTCTTGGGACTTGCCAACTTCTACCGATGGTTCATGTTGGGATTCTCCCATATTGCATGGGCCCTTAGCCAAGTGACCAAGGGAGGTGGCAAGGTAAAGTTCACATGGGGGAAGGAACATGAACAACGAGCATTTGATGATCTAAAGCATCAATTGTGCTAAGTTCTAGTACTTTCCTTACCTGATATATAACAACCATTCGATATTGAGACTGATGCATCCGACTATGTTGTAGGCATAGTTCTCACATATCACAATCATTTAGTAGCGTACGATAGTGAGACACTCTCAGATATTGTTCAGAAATACCCCACTTATGATAAGGAAATGTATTCCATTGTACAAGTATGTCATCAATGGAAACATTACATTCTAGGAAAGGAGACAATCATCCACACTGATCACAAGACTCTGCAGTTCATACATACACAAGGGAAGTTGTAGAACAACCGCCATCATAAGTGGTCCACCTACCTACAACAGTTCCATCTCAACATCAAGTATAAGACATGGAGCACAAATTGTGTCGCTTACTTCCTCAGTCAACCTCTTGTGGCTGCACTCAACATCATGCTCCAGTCCTTTGGGCATGAGGCCTCTGAGTGGCCCCAACTTTATCAACAATATCTAGACTTCACGACCACCTATTATCTCTTCGGTACAAGCATGAATGTCACTGATTTTCACATTCAAGATGGACTGTTATGTCATCTGGGCCATCTCTGTGTTCCTACAAGTGAGTGTGCAAAGCTGATTTGGGAGGCTCACTATAGTCAGATGGTAGGAAATTTTGTCATGGATAAAATTGTGGTCATTCTACAGAAACATTTTTATTGGCCAAAACTTCGACAGGACGTCAACAAGTATATCGAATCTTGCACTGCTTGTGCCATTTCCAAGCCAACCATCGAGAAGCAAGGCTTATACACCCCTCTTCCTACTCTTGAGAGGCCTTGGGAATCCATCTGAATGGATTACATGTCTGGCCTTCTATCCATCAAACAAGGCAATGATTTCATATTTTTGGTGGTTGATTAGTTTTCGAGGATGGCCATTCTCACAACATACAAGAAGAGCATCATAGAAACATATACCGCTAAGATTTTCTTCGAATGAGTGTGGGTCCATTTTGAGATACCACAAACCATCATCTTTGATCGAGACAACATGTTCCTCAACACATTTTGGTCAAGTCTCTGGTCACTGTTGGACACCAGGCTCATTAAATCCACTACCTTCCACCCTCAAACCGATGGCCAAATAGAGGTTGTCAATCAGATGATTGTTCACATCATGCGCATGTCTAACTCTAAGAATCTGCATACATGGGATGATAGTCTTCCCTATATTCACCACAACTACAACATGGCTCTCCATAGCTCCACCGACCATAGCCCCTTTCAGGTAGGGCTGGGATTCCAACCCTTGGGTCCCATTGATGTTGCACTACCTCTTACAACAACAAAGACATATTCTTTCCATGTCCAGTCTAAGGCCGACAAAGCCACTAGATTCATTAAGCAGATTCAACACAACGGCCAACAGATCCATGAGATTTTGCATAAAGCCAATGCTAAGTATAAGCAACGCCATGATCAACATCGGGTACCGCACAAGTTTCAGGTGTGAGATAAGGTCTGGTTACATTTGCAAAAAAAATTCCTTACGGGGACCCATCAAAAGCTCCACCCACTTCATTATGGGCCTTACACTATCAGGAATGTTGTGGGTAGAAATGCTTTCGAGCTCAATACTCCACCCTTCCTTGGCTTGCACCCATTGTTTAATGTGGACCTACTTCGACCATATTTTCCACCATTATTGGACACCTCAGAGATTGTAAAACAATTGACACCAATAGAGCTCAACCATGATTGCATGGAACATGCATCCACTGATCAGATAGTGGACACAAAGGTGAATGGCACTTGCCAGCAGTGGATCCAGCTTTATCAGGTTGTCAAGGCAGAGAAACTCCTACACCAAGGAAAGTGGCTCACTCGAGGCCAAATTCAGTATAATTTTTCTCACCTAATGGGGACACTCAATGCAATGGATAATATTACTTCTTAAGGGGGGAGGACCGATCCAGGTGGGTATTGGTGGCCACCCACCTATTCCAACTGACTCCTCTTAAATTTTTTTAGTTCAACATGTTCTTATGTAATTATTTGTAATTGTGGGTTCTACACTTCCAGGGCTACCTGAATAGCTACACAACTTCCAAGAATATATTGGTGGCCGCCCACCTAATCCAATTGGTTTATTTTGGATGTTTTCGTGTCAGTTCATATTTTTGTACTTCCAGGGCCGTTTTGTGGCCCTAAGCAATGTTTATTTGGATTTCCACAATCAAACTATAGACATAGTCAAATTTTGATGTCATATTGTGTATTTCTCGAAAATACCTTTCCAATGGGCTATCACGCACCTAAAACGGAGGTCATATGCAAAATTTACAACCCTGGGAAGTTGAGGTACCAACTTACCCATCAGAGCCCACATAACTTTGGGTGTTTCATCTCCTAGGGTTAGGATTTTGGATGTCTAGGGTTTTGGAATTCATGAGTAATGTTAAAAAGGCCTCTGGAGCCTTATTTTAATCATTCTGCTCAGATGGATGTGCTTAGTAGCCACATCTCTTCTCAAAGATAACTACCACCATTCAAGCAAACTGTTTTCAGTTCTGCAGTTTTATAATTTCAACCTATTTTATTTACTTAATAGAAGTTATTGTTCATTGGATATCTATTGTTGTTCTCCATATCTTTGTGTTATTGTTTTCAGTCTGTTATTCATTTCATTCCACTCATAAATCCAGATCAATAATGGAACCTCTTCTCTTCCTAGTGGTTTAGTTTTTAATATAGCGTGATAGTCTAGGGTTGAGATTAGGATTTTTGCATGCCTCAACCATCAATTAGTGTTAGGGTTTTGGACTCTCTAGAATCTTCTTAAATTTCCACACGTGTGAGTAATGGGGGCTGACATGGCATCCACTCGATACCAGGGTGGTCAACACAGTAGGTCAACTTGCAGGGGGCATAACTTTTGCATTTGAACTCCAATTGAGGTGATTTTCACATCATTGGAAATATTTCAATGTGTATAAAAATGTCGAGGGGCTAAGAGTCATGTTTGCAAATTTTTTACCCTCAAAAGTGTTACTTGATGCCTCTAATCAACTTTGGGAGTTTCTAGACCTCAAATCACCAAACTAGAATCTACTTTAAAAATGGGCTTTCCAAGCCAATTCCTCTAATTTTTCCACCCATAAAATACCGAGATAAATGAAAAATTATATAATCCATTTTGAATCAACATTACAACATATATTTACCTTACCCTTTGTTATTACAACTTTGTTTATAAACTTAAAAATCCATCCATAAAAATAATTTAAGGAAAACACAAGTAGAAACCTTTTAAAAATAGATTACCATTGAGACACTGAAAAACTCAATTTTGAAACGGTGAACAACCCTAAATGAATCAATGAGTGAACATACTTATGAAAATTCACAACTTCCTTGCTTGTTTAAAAATCGTTGCAATAATTTTTCATTTCGTGAAGATGAAATTAAACAAGTTGACTTGAAATTAAACAACTTGTAAAACATTTTAAAAATGGGGGTTTGAACCATGATGAGTTGTATTAAAGAATTTTCATGAGAAGAGAGATATGCCCCGTTTCACCAAATTTTTCCTTCTTGATTTTCCTCGTCACATAGAAAGAAGTGATCTCTACGAATCACTTGATATTCATTAACTTTTGACCGATTCGAATTTTTGAAGTAATCAATTGGTTTCTCTAGTTTCATATATATCATTGCTAACAAACCATTCTACGATAGATTATATTTTGAAAATTTTCACTACAAGGCAATGTATGTTTTATTTAAATGCATGACTCATAATAAATTTGAAAATTTTCAATGCACAATGTATATTTTCTTTCGATTTCGATGCATGATTTATATATATAGTGTAAATGGTTTTACATTAATGCGATATTGCTTTTTAAGATACTTTAAATTAATTTAGATTTATGTTAATTTTGGATATACCATGTGTTAAGAGGGATTAAATCTTTCAAAATGAAAATCTTTTCTCAAGCGGTTTTAAGTTTAAAAAAAGTTTTCATTGCAAGGGAATTGATCCCTCTCCACACATGATAAATCTAGAGTTAGATGGATTTTCAGTGGTTCTTTATATATGTGTATGTGTATGTGTGTGTGCATGTGCCATGAGTCAACTCTATGTTGAGTGCAAAAGGAATTACACATCTCCCTCATAATGAAAGCACAACATTGAAATGATTTAACCATAAGAATTTTTTTACTTCTAATGGTTAAGAACATGTGGTTCCTCCTTGAAGGTCACAGGTTCAAACTCAAAGGGGGTGGTGTATGTACACCTCTGTAGACTTTAGCAGTTAAATTGCAGTCAAATCGTTGCACGGAGGGGATCTTTTATCCTACAAACAAGGGGGTATCATACATCAATTTGGTGCTTAGCTTGGTCATGACCTTAAAATGAGAGTTATATATAAATCTAAAGATGATATAATTTTTTTCATTAAAGGTGGACATTGAAATATTTTTTTTAAGTGTCACATGACAACTCCATATTAAGTACTCAAAGAATTACACATATCCCTCATAGAGGGATGTAGAAAGTGCCTATCAATAGAATAATAATGTGTTTAGTTTCAATTACTTTATATATATATATATATATATATATATATATATATATATATATAGTTGATATAATATTTTAATTAAGGTAGATATTGATTTTTTTTATTATTAATATATTTTTTAAATGAAACGTGTCACCTCTATGTTAAACATAGAAGGAATTATATATCTCCATACTATATTTACATTTATATATTCTGGTGCGATTTGTTATTGGGAAGACCACCGGTGCACACGGTTGAAGTAGGAGAACCGATGTTGTTGACATGAACATGTACACTGGTGTGATATTCCTGTATAGTGCACACCACAAATTGTGGAAGCGTCTTTTTAAAAGAAAATTGATAACGACGGGTTTGGGATCCAATGCAATGAGTGATCCCATTGCAACATATACTTGTCGATGTTTGGACAACATTGGGAAGAAAATATCCTAGATTAATAATTAATAACATAATTATTGATTATTAAATAATATATAATAAGTAATAATAATAATAATAAATAGTTATTGATTATCCAAGGGACCATCCTTTCATGGATGGTCACTATATGTTCTCTATATATGGAACACTTATCATTGTAATAACATATCGATCATATATCTATCTTATATAATCTCATATAGAAAAATCAACATGGTATCAGAGTAGGATTGGGCTTGACTCCCTCACGGGAGGGACTAGGAAAATAAGAGATAACTTGTGAAGAGTTTTGGAATGTGCGTGAAAATCAAAGGCTATGTGAATATATAGAAATATTTTTCCATCATTGCAATAATGGGTGTACTATGTTAGAGTGTTGACATAAGGTTAGGCATTGGAGAGAACTCCTCATGGGAAAGGTGTTTTTGTTGCGACAAGGATGACCCACTAAGAGTTGTGGAATAAAACATCTGCATACAAATGTGTGTTGATTACCTCCATGCTCTTCTTCGCAATATTCATGGCTTCACAATATTCAAATCACGTGTCATGGATCTGATCACGGTCTGTTATCTCCACCTGGAATGGAGGAAGATTCATATGTTGGATATTTGGAGCAAAGGGTCCCATTGGATTGGTGATGGGATAGTGTTGCCCTCTAACAAATCAAGTTTGAGCAACTTATTTTTCCACCATTTCAGTGCTAAGCATAGCTATGTGCACCAGGTTCCTTCCTGCACTTTCTCCCATTAGAATACACCACGTGAAATCTCCATAAATACTCAGTTGCGGATATTCCCAGTCCCCGCATGCACGGTGAATCCATTCAACAGATTCCATTCCGTCTTCACACGCTACAAGAAGACGATGTTTAGGAGCTTGTTGTAATCTACTGAACAAATATCACCCTACACTACTTCACAAGTTGAGAGAGAAATAATTTTAAACATTTGGAATCTGCAATTCTTATACAAACTCGTCCACCATGGAAGTGAAGAAGAATGGGAGATTTCTCCACTTGATTTATATCTGGCGAGGTTTCAGGAAAATAAATGTGATTCTAGATGCCCGTATAAGGATTGATATTTGAATCTCTGGATACTACTCCATCCACAAATGAGTGAGAAGTAGTCATAGGTGCAATCATATTGTTTACTTGATCCGCTACATCAAATTTACCTAAACAAGAATGCTTGATTGAGTCGTCATTATAAATAAGAAATAGATTATCCACATATCTGATAAGAGGAAGTGGTGGCTAATTTGTTCAGTGGAATGTTACCATGAAAATTAGTGAACGAGGCTGGCCACATCGTCCTATACGATTTCTTCACTATGGGTAGAGAATACAGAGGTGTTCGTTGTACCTGCATGCGTCCATGTCCTTACTCCATTTGAACTTTGACATGTGACAACACACAAAATATTGTTTTGTATGGTAGAAATGAAAAATTGAGATCTCTTGATGAAGTTCATGAAGTAATATGTGAAACACATTTTCTGAAGTGCAATAATGCTTCAAGTTGTCCTTTGGATTCGAATGTATGTTGCCATAAGTTTGAAAGAAAAAGACGAAAGGAATTATTTTCTAAAGGAAATAATCAACCTAGTATTTGGTATGGAGTGATCGAGATGGACATGAGAAGCAGTGATAAACCCTTTTTAGTCGAGATCAGATAAATCTTGTTTCAATGTGTTGATGTTTGAGGCAACATCATGAGAAATTCTCCCCGGAGGGTCATGCGTGGACTAGTAGGGGGGGGGATGTGGACTTCATCTTGACGTGCCTCAAATGGTTAGATGAAGGAACCAAGACATTGGTTTCATGAGGAAACCTCGATATGTCTTGTGAGACATTGGTTCCATGAGGGAACCTCGATATGTCTTATACATGTGTTCCACGAGGGAACCACGTGATGTCTAGTATGGACATAGTTCGTGAGTGAAGCCCAAGGTTGAACACTTTAGGAAAATTGGGTGTCTAGTATATATTCATGTACCCAAGGTGAAAAAGGACCAATTTAGACCCTTAAGGTAGAAAGGGTACATTTGTGGGGTACAATGAGTCTTCGAAGGAATACTAGATCTACATCCTTGGTTAGAGACATATTGAGGTGAAAAGAGATATTACCTTTGAGGAGGAGGTAGCCTTCAAGAGATATGGAGGATCTCACATGGATATTAATAGTGAGAGATAGGAAGAGTTGGTGCTTTCTCCCCCTCACCCTCCAATAGTTCAGAGGGAGACAATTGAGCCTATTGATCCAATTGATCCCGTTGATCATGTAACTCCATTTGATGTTCCCATAGATATTGCAATAGGTCAAAAGAGACCTACATGGGCCCATTAGAATCTGTAGGAGGTATAAGGACATGTATCCACTCATGGTACCTTCCGAGAGAGAAATAAACCTTAGAGATATTCCTGCTATGTTGCAACTATGAGCCACACCATTGATTCTGAGCCTTCCTGTTATGAGGAGGCATCTAGTCAGCTAGTATGGAGAGATGCCATGATGAAGGAGTATCAAACCATCATGAAAAATGATGTGTCAGATATTGTTTTGAGACCCGAGGGGAAGTCTGTAGTGATTTCCAAGTGGATATATACGATAAAAAACACAACTAAAGGAAGCATCGAGAAGCACAAAATGAGACTTTTTGCTAGAGGATTCTCTCAGGTGGAGGGAATAGATTATGAGGAAACATTTGTTCCTGTTTCTCGATACACTTTTGTCTGGAAAATTATTTCCCTTGAAGCATCCATGGGTTGGATACCACATTAGATGGATGTGGAGACAACCTTTCTCAATGGAGAGATTKAGGAAGAAGTATATATCAAGCAGCTAGATGGTTTCATGATACATGAGAAAGAATCTCATGTGTGCAGGTTAAAGAAGACCCTGTATGGACTCAAACATGCACCTCGAGCTTGGTATGAGAGGATTGATGGACMCCTGATGAGTTTTGGCTTCAAAAAAAGTGTTTTTGWTCCCAACCTATACTATAAGAATGTTAATGGTGAGTCCTTGATTTTGGTCCTCTACGTTGATGATTTATTCCTCACCGGTACAGAGAGCCTTATTGTTGAATGAAAGTATGCATTGGTCTTTGAGTTTGAGATGAGGGACTTTGGTATGATGCACTACTTATTGGGACTAGAGGTGTGGAAGAGAATTGATGATATATTCTTGAGTCAGGGGAAGTACACAATGAGATATTGAAGAAGTTTGGGATGTTGAACTGTAAACCCATGATTACACCAATGGTGATGAATTTGAAGAAACTAAGTGTGTCTTATTCTAATTCCGAAGAGATTGATCCAACCCTATACATTAAACTAATTGGATCATTGATGTATCTAGTGAACACCAGACCATATATTTTCTATGCTTTTGTGTGCATTTAGCTAGTTTATGAATCAGTCGAGACAGACACACTGGATTGTTGCGAAGCATGTGTTGAGATACCTGCCAGGCACAATTAGAAATGGTATGAGATATACTTCCAGTATTAACATGAGATTACAGGGATATACTGACTCTCATTGGGCAAGGAGCGCAGTGGAAAGGAAGAATACGGGTGTTGCTTCACTTTGGGATCTTCCATGGTTTCCTGGTGTAGCAAGAAATAAACTTTTGTGGTTTTGAGCATCAAAAAATAAGAGTACATTGCATTGAGTGTGGTAGTCCACGAAGTAGTGTGGCTTCCCAAGATCCTTGCATATTTATTTGGACATGTGCTGGATAACACCATTATTCGTTGTGATAACCAAAGCTGTGTGAAGCTCTCAGAGAATCTAGTGTTTCATGACAAATCAAAACACATTTAGATAAAGTACCATTACATCCAAGACATGGTACAGAGGAAGGAAATACTGGTGCAAAACCTTCCTATATATGAGCAGGTTGTTGATGTTCTTACCAAACCCCTTACCAAGATGAAGTTAACGTACTTCCGTGACAGACTTGACGTGGTAGAGAATGCCTCCCTCACTAAGAGGGAGTGTTTATGTTTGCAACTTCCTGATACATTCTCCAGATTGTACTCCTCTATGAATGAATTGTGTTGATCTGCGAGGGCACTTATCTGAGAGGGATAAGTGGTTTTGGGATTATATCCCAAAGTCCCTTGTGGATAAAACATGAGGACACGTCCCTTGTGGAGAGCACATGAGGAAATGTCAAGAGAGTTTACCTTAATGTCACACACTATGGGGAGTTGACCCTGGTGTTTCTAGAGGGAGTAGCTTTTAGAAGTCCAGATCATACTCTATGATTGCGTTGAGTTGATCTGTGAGGACACCTATCCGAGAGGGATAAGTGTTGGTTATGGAGCCTGATTCTCTTCATGATTTAGAGGTTTGTTTCAACCATGCTTGGAACCAATTCCTTAACGGGGGGGTGTGGGGGGCATTTACCCCCTATAACTGTCGCCAGGGGGGTCTAGGGGGGGCAGCAATAATTTTTGTATCCCCCCCCCCCGGCGGGCGATTTAGGGGCAGCACCCCTGAAGAGAAATATTGATAAACATTTCCTTGTAAAATATTGTAATTTCATAGTCAATCTGGATCGTTCATTATAAGGTTGCAGATCTGATGGTAGAAGTTATTTTAGGGTTTTTTTCCCTATAAGGAAACCCTATTTTATGAGGGAATTGTATTGTGGCTGTTTATTATTTTGAATATTTTATTCTAAGAGATGAGACTATGAGAGAAATAAGAGGAAGTTACAATGGGTGTGTTGTAGGTTTTATCCCTTCTGTTAGCGACATTTCTGGTAAAAGGGGTTAGAATGCGAAGGAGTGGGTGAAAAACCCATTTACTATAAGCTCAGGGCACAAGTGCACTTGTGATTAAGCGGTAAGCAAATTTGGATGATAGAGATTCGTGCGCCCGGATCAATGGCGCACATAGGATTCCAGAGCCCCCCCCGCCTTTCTACCTTTAAGCGGAGGGGGGGGCGTCCAAAATCGAGAGTGCACATCTTCAATGGTCACGATTGAAGTGCCCGAATCAATGGCACGTAGGGTGATTCCGGACCCCCCTTGCCTTTCTACCTTTAAGCGGAGGGGGGGGGGTCCGGAATCGAGGATGCATCTCTCCGACGACTATGATTAGAGAACCTGGATCAACGACCCATATGCAATCCAGACATCCTCTGTCTTTCTATGTTTAATCAACATGGATCCCCTCCCTGTCGTGTCATCTTGCCATCTGTTCTCCACTTGACCATACGATGAGGCTCACTCCATTTAGCCCCTTCCTCATCCTTCGACATCTGTCCATCTCCCCTCTTCCGATCCATGTGGTCACTTTCCCATCTCATCATCCACTCACCACCTGCCATGTGTCCCGCTCCCTTCCACGTCAGCCTCCCACTAAAAACGTGCCCATTATATCTCATCTCCTGCCCCCTCCGCTTATTTCCCTCCACCAGGTGTCTTCCCCTATCGCCTCCCTCACACCTCGTCACTCCTTATCACACCCTCATAGTTTTGGTACCACCACTCCAGTTATGCGCCCCATTCTTCACGCTAGCCTCCAAGCCTATTCGTCAGGTCGTTCAGCTAATCCAGTTGGCAGCGCGAAGGGTCTTCCACATCGCAAAGGTGTCGAGTTGGCTGGGCCATCCTCAATCCCAATGAAGAATTTATTGAGGTAGTTGGTGGTGGTTAGACATCGCCTCCGCCATAATGGGAAAGTCCAGCGACGAATTAAAGGCACGTCAATTCACCCACGGAACTGTCAGGAGTTCGATTGCGTCTGCCATAGGTGCACGATCATTCAGAGACTGCGGCTATAGATTGTCAGAAGCCATGCAGACGCAGTGTGTTTAATGCAACATCTCGGTTTTGTTGTTGTTGTTGTTTTGAGTATATGTAGGCATTTTTTCCATTTTGGTATCGATCGATGGTTGAGCAAAGCTCTCGGTTGTAAATTTTTAATGAAGCACTGATACTCTGGTTATGTATGGACTTTTGAGACTTCTTGTCTTATGAATGCCAGTTTCTTTCACGTCTTTGTTTACACTGTGTAAAAACATCTCAGAATTGGAGGATCCAGTCAGGTTGTAGCTGTTATAGGATGATGTAGGTTGGATCACTGTAGAAGTTACGTTGTTTCTAATTAGTTCCTGTGATTTTCCCAATGCTGAGTGACTTGGAATTGGAGGATCCAGTCAAGTCCCCTTTCAGTTTCTTGAAACCCTGAACCAAGAGGATCTTGCATTCAAAGTTTTTCCTCTGCAAGCCACTGGAAGCCTATTGCCTAAAGTTGTTTGTTCACCTTTCTCACCAAGTCTTCCACCTGCTCATCTTTTAATTAACCCACTGGCTAAAGTTAGATCAAGACCTCCTTTGTCCCTCGCATGCCTGACCCAGTCCCTGAGTTAGAATGATATTTCCTCGAGTCTCTCCCCATCTGATCATCCCTTTATAAAACTATCGTGACATAAAACTGATGGGTGTCAGGCTCTGCTCCTGCAAGCAATCCAGGAGTGACTTCCGACGTCAACATTTGTGGCGTCGTTGCTGGGGACGAAGTTGAATATTTTCCCTGGGATTGAACGACAATGATTAACTGATTCTGAAGGTGCATCATATATCAAAATTATTAAGATTGCTACTGTGCACCTGGCGACTCCATTGTGACGACTCCACTGTGGCGAACCTGTTGGGTTAGTTGTGGCTTCCAGCAGTAGACACACGTGGTCCCATCCACAAATGCCTCTGGCTACACCTGAAGAAAATCCAGAGGTGATTATCAGAAAAGGGAAGCCCTCTCAAGGAGAATGCTTCGCCACTGAATTAGGTATTTCCCCACCTCCTTCTATAAAAACTCCATTTTCTTATTCTTAGTTTCCTAGTCATCCTTTCCCTGAGGTTTCCCGTTTTCTGAATTTTGAGAGTGTTCCTGCTGAGTTTTCTCCTCCTGGTCTAGCATCAGAAAGAGAGATCCTTGTCACTCCCCCCTCCCTGGAAGCTGTGCCTGAGCACAGACCTCGAGCCTCAGAAGGTTTCACCACCTCTCCTGTTATTATTACTACTGCACAGAGAGGAGCATCTGCACATTCAGGTCCATTACTTCCCTCTCTGTTTTCCCCGTTGCCTCCTTCTCCTTCGGGTAACTCTCTTCCGATATCTCCTGTTCGCACTCCTTCTCCTCCAGGCTCTCCTCTACCTAATATTCCTATGGCTGGTGCTAATCCCCCTCTGAATAGAATGGATGCCATAGTCGCTGCAAGATACGCTCCCTTAATCCTACCCCATCCCATGAACCCTCTCCCTGCTGGAGACTACTTGAAATACATGCCCAAGTTCACTGGAGAAGGAGACATAACTGCAGAAGAGCACCTGGCTGCTTTCTACAGTTATGCAGACAACCTAAAAATTGAAAATGAAGCTGTCTGGATGAGAGTCTTCATCCAGAGCTTGGATGGCGAGGTGAGGAAATGGTTTATAGGGTTGGCCCCCTGATCTATTGCTGGGATCGAAACCTTGGATAATGCTTTCCTGAGGCAGTGGGGAGTAGGAAAGATTTCATGTATTACATGACAGAGTTCGGGTCTTTGAAGAAAATGGAAGGAGAGTCTGTCTCTGACTTCTCCAAAAGATTTAATAAGATGTATAATAAGATTCCTGCAGAGATAAAGCTCTCAGAAGCCTCTGTCCAAATTTCCTATGCTGGTGCCTTTGACCCTGATTTCTGCCTTTTATTGAGAGAAAGAAGAGCCACCTCCTTAGCTCAAATGCAAAATGCGTCCATAGAAGTGGAATCCAACATATTAGTAGCTGACAGACTGAGGAACAAGGCAGATGCAGACGGAAGAAAGGGAAAGTCCGAAGCTTCAACTTCTGGCCCATCATTGCCCCACACTCAAGTGGATGAATTGACCCAGATGATGAAGTTTATGTCTGAAGAGATGGAGAGACTGAAAGTGGAAAGGAAGAAAATGAACAAGGGCCCTCAGAGCATCGAAATCAAAGGGGGTTTCAGGAGGCCAAACAATATCACTCCCCCGACTATGAACAAAGAAAGGGGAAGAGACAGAGAAGACCAAAGAATTCAGGCCCCCTTACAGAACAATTTTGTGGTCGAAGATGAAGAAGGGGAAACATAAGGGCTTGAGCCTAATATCCATTGCTTCAGAGAGACTCCCCCTTTTCCTCATCTGACTCAATCAACATACGAGGAGTCTCTCATGAACAATCAACTAAATGAATTAAGCAAAGGAGACAAGGTTAGCGGCGGTCGAGGCAGGTATAACCTGAGGTCCGACAAAAAGACAACAGCACCTGATATTCCTGAGCAGTCTACTAGAATAGAGAAACCTGCTAATGAAGTAGCGAACGCTCACAGAGGTAAGAGGGCCCAACCCCTCTCTCCCACTATCCACAATCATGTTCCTGAAATAAGAGAAATTCCAAAGCTTACATCTTCTTTTAATTTCGAGCATGAAATGCAGAAGATCAGAATCCATGTGCCCCTCACTGAGGTAATTAAACATGGAGAATTTAAAAAATGCTTCTCTGAGATTTTACAGTCTGAAGCCTCATGCCTTCCCATAGACTCCATAAACCTCCAAGATGAAAATCCAGTGGCTATCCTAGGTCCCATGGTAGAAGATAGAGATGATTCATCCCCTCCCTTCTACACATCCCTGAACATACATGATAAAGTGTTGCACAACTGCTTGATGGACTCAGGGGCTTCTCACAACCGCATGCCAAAAACTGTCATGGAAGAGTTAGGGCTAGAAGTCACCCGAGCCTATCATGACCTCTATTCTTTTGACTCCAGGAGAGTTCAGTGTCTTGGAGTTATTAAAGACCTGGTTGTGACCTTGTTTCAATTTCCCATGAAAAGTGTGGTCATGGATATTGTAGTGGTCGATGTTCCCCCCAAGTTTGGTATGATGTTATCAAGATATTGGATAAAAATACTGGGGGGAACCTTGCAGATGGACCTCACGTATGCTACTATCCCAGTGTTCATAGGAGAGTATAGAAGACTATACAGGGAAGCCCAACTGGCCTACATAATCAGTGATGAAGCCAACCCTACCAATCATCCCATCTTTACCTTGGACACTGATTTAGGATCCAGTTTACTACAGATCACCCATGCCCCCGAGCCTCCTCTTAAACTCAGAAAGAAACCCACTGCTTCCCTTGAATTTCCTCCCTCCATTGCCCCAATTTGGAAAATGTTTTTTGATGGAGCATGTTCCCAAGAAGGCACTGGAGCTGGGGTGGTTTTTGTGTCACTGGCTCAGGTACCACATCTCTGTCATACAAATTAGAATTTGAAACCACTAACAATGTGGCAGAGTATGAAGCTCTTATCCTAGGATTAAGAGCCGCAAGGGAAATGGGAATTCAGGAGATAGCAGTGTTCGGAGATGTCAAATTGGTAGTCCAACAGATTAGAAGCGCTTATCAGGCCAAGCATCCTCGACTCAAGAGTTACAGAAATGAGGTATGGGACCTTATTGACAGTTCCTTCTCAGGGTTTAACATTTCCTTCATCCCAAGAGAGGAGAACACAGTGGAATATTCCTTGGCTACATCAGCGAGCAATTGCAAAGTACCCTTGCCGTCCAAATACAGGTATGATGTAGAAGTAAAATACAGGCCCTCCATCCCTGACAATGTCAAACATTGGAAGGTTTTTGAGGATGATCTCGAGATCAAAAAGTTCTTGGAGACTATCGAATAATTTTTAGAGATGCATATCGACCAAGATTCCACCTCTAAGGAAGGGTTTGATGGGGGTAAGCTGCTGAGTAGAATAGAAAAGCATGACATTATTCAACTGCCTAGCAATCACATTCCGAGGGGACTAGTCCCATTAGAGAGGTTGTTCGATGGGAATGATGTGGTAGTAAAGGGGAGAGTTTCAGGTGATGATTCCGACACAACTGAGTCCAACATTGGCACACCAGAGGCGCCTAAGCTTGTCAAGCTGTTAAGGAGTTTGACCAAGGAGCAGAGGGTTGAATATACCGAGTTGCTGAGAGAGTTTGCTGATGTGTTTGCATGGACCTACGAAGACCTCAAGATGTATGACACATCTGTCATTGAGTATAAGATCCCACTGAAAGAAGAGGCTAAGCCATTCAAGAAGAAGCTGAGGCCGATAAATCCCATGTTTCTACCTGTCATGGAGAAAGAGGTGAAGAAGCTGCTAGATGCTCAAATCATTGTCCCCTTGAGATACTCCGATTGGGTGGCCAATTTGGTCCCGGTAAGGAAGAAAAGTGGTGAAATCAGACTCTGTGTTGATTTCAGGAACCTGAATAGGAGCTCAAGGAAAGACAATTATCCCCTGCCCAACATGGAGCACATATTGTAGAAGGTCATTGGTGCATCTAGAATATCCATGATTGATGGCTTCTCTGGTTACAATCAGATATCATTCATGCTTGAGGATAGGGAAAAAACAACCTTCACCACTCCTTGGGGTACATTCATGTATGCCAAAATTCCTTTCGGACTGATGAATCCAGGAGCAACATTTCAGCGAGCCATGGACATAGCCTTCATCGGGGAGAAAGACCAGTTCGTGGTTATCTATCTAGATGACATCACATTCTTCTCCAGGACAGATAAGGAGCACCGCTACCACTTGAAGAGGGTTTTCCTGAAGTGTCGAAGGTTTGGCCTATCTTTAAACCCCAAGAAATCTTTGTTCACTATGAAGGAAGGGAAGCTATTAGGCCATATAGTGTTAGCAGAGGGAGTAAGGATTGACCCTAGCAGGGTAGAAGCACTTCAGACCCTGTCACTTCCTAGATCTAAGAAGGAAGTTCAGGCCTTTTGGGGGAAGATAAATTTTCTGAGGAGATTTGTCTCAAATTTTTCTGAGTTGGTGAAACACATCACAACCATGCTCAGGAAGGGAAACAAAGTGAAATGGACTACTGAACCTAGGGAATCTTTTGTCCAAATAAAGAGAGCGTTGACTGAGGCACCTGTGCTAATCAGTCCTGATTATTTTAAAGATTTCCTGATTTTTTCTTTTGCTTCTTGTGATACAGTAGCGGCAGTCTTGTTGCAGAAAAATGAGCAAGGGCGAGAGCAACCTATTGCCTTCTTTAGCAAGGCATTGAGAGATGTAGAACTCCGGTACGAGATCATGGAGAAGCAGGCTTATGCCTTGGTGAAATCCCTCAAAGATTTCAGAGTCTATGTCTTGCACTCAAAGATCACCACGTACATCCCTTCTGCCTCTATGAAGGACATCCTCGTACAGCCTGACATAGACGAGAGAAGAGGTAAATGGATTGCCAAGATCCTGGAATTTGATCTGGAGGTTAAGCCCACCAAATTGATAAAGGGGCAGGGTTTAACCAAGTTGCTGGCTGAATCCAATTGCAAAGCCTTGGGAATTAACTTCATCAATGAGCAAGTTGAGTCATCCAACGAGCATTTCCAGAGTGCCTTATCACTAGCAGCATGCGCCTGGTACAAGGATATCTTGTATTTTCTACAAGAATTGAGGCCTCCTGATGGAATGGAAAAGAGAAAGGCGAGAGCGTTAAAGCTCAAGTCGGTCAGATATTGCCTCATTGATCAAGCCTTGTACTGGAAAGACCCTCTAGGGGTATTTTTAAGATGCCTGGACCCACAAGAAGCCCAACAGGTTATGTTTGATTTCCACAGTGGCCTTTGTGGGGGTCATCATTTCTGGAAGACCACAGCCCATAAGATCCTCCAAGCTGGGTATTACTGGCCCACTTTATTCCTTGATGTCTGCAAAGAAATCAAAGCTTGCATCAAATGCCAGAAGTTCTCAAGAAAGCAGTAGCTCAAATCTCTACCATTAAAGCCTGCAGTAGTCTCAACACCCTTTCAACATTGGGGACTAGACTTCATTGGAGAAATCCATCCTCCCTCAAGTGGCCAACACAGATGGATCCTGACTGCGACAGACTATTTCACCAAATGGATAGAAGTTGTCCCCACCAGGAGCACTTCTCACAAAGTAATTATCAGCTTCCTGGAAGATATCATAGCCAAATTTGGATGTCTTAACAAAATTTTCACTGACAACGCCACCCCTTTCAGGTCTGAGCCACTGATCAAGTTCTGTGAACAGTTTGAGATTTCACTGATTCACTCTACTCCCTATTATCCCCAGGGAAATGGACTAGCAGAGTCTTCCAATAAAAGTCTGATCAAGCTCATTAAGAAATTAATGAAAGATAATAAAAGGGCCTGGGATTCAAAGCTCAAATTTTCTCTATGGGCTGACTGAGTGACAACGAAGAAGTCCCTAGGCATTTCACCCTTCCAACTTGTTTACGGAACAGAGGCCGTTTTGCCTACTCAGCTCGCCTTATCTGTGGCGAAATTCCTCCAGGACCTTGAAGGAGAGCCTGACAACATGGTCAGAAGGATTCATCAGATGGTGGAAGTGCAACAGATTAGAGAATAGGTCATGAACAGGGCCTATGCCCATCAACAGAAAATCAAGCAAGCTTTTGACAAGAAGGGCAGAAAGAAAGAATTCGAGCAGGGTGATCTGGTGCTCAA
>SNQJ01S0117048.1:6237-32949 GCA_010110895.2 Picea sitchensis | reverse complement strand
TATAAGTGTAAACATGTCATTTTTCCAATATTTAATCATAAATTCACTCAAAAACACTAAAATAGATGCATTGGAAAATAATATGTCTAAAACCCATGTAATCATGAAAATGGTTTATGTAAGAGTGTGGGAAAGCGAAATATGGTTAAAAGTGAAGTGAAAGTGAAGTGAAAATGTTGGTAAAAAGATGACACTTTGGCGACTCAACAGTCGGGATGGTCTGGCTCCGTGAGCAGTCGATGGAGAGGCTTGCACTCATCTCGTCGATGACACTTGTACACCCATAGACATCACTCTTTCATACATGACTCTCTCAGTCATGAGATCTATGAGTACTTCCTTCATAGACTCTTCGAGTGTGCTAAGTTCTTCGAACATACATGCTCATGGTTGAATATCTCTGGTTCGAAGAGTAACTGCTCAATGCAATGGGATGGATAGCGATAGTGCGATGATCACTATGCTAAATCAACTATTTTTTGGGCTCAGATATTCACGGTTGGAAAAAGTGTTCTCGTTGTGTGGCGCGACGGGATAAATAGATAACTTGGCAATGGATCTCTTGCAATGGGTGAGAAGCCTTTATTAACTCAGTTATGTCTGTTATGGAACGGTCCCAACGGTCTAGTGGTGAACTTTCTGACCATAAATACCTTTCTACCCATTCGGGTCGTCGGTCTAACGGTTATACTGTTCCCAACGGCTATATTGATTTGCCATGGCGAAGTGTCATGTGACGCAGTTCTGATATCCCGATGAAGTTCCAATTTTGAAAATTTTCCTTCTGCGAAGTTCCCTCTGGAACCTTCTGTAACTTTTCGATCTTATCTCTCTTCTTACTTAGTTTTCTAGCCTTGTTTCTGGTGAGCTTCGTCTCAGAATTCCTTTTTCTATTTTGATTCTTATCTTCTTTTGGGAGAGTAACTTCGCGTTGTTGAGATTCTTTCCTAGAAATGAGGGGTAGTACTTCATCTGTATCTGGAATAGGTACTTCAGTCATCTGTAGGTCTTGTCGTGTTCTTCCCACTTCGACATCCAAGTCTCTAGTTTTAAATAGCTTCACTCAGTTATCCTGTTCTTGAATCAAGTGTGCAATCCTCCTAGTCATGAAATCTTTCAACTCTTGCTTCTTTTGTTCTAAGACTTCTTCTTCTTTCCTTCTGGCATGTTCTCCTTCAATCCAAGGTTTTCCTAGTAACATAGAAAATGGAGCATTGTTCCCAATAAATTTAACAACTTCAAATTCTTTCTCTATCAAAGTTCCATGAGCACTCATAGATATATGGGTAAGTCATCCACATAGGTTTATTAGTTTTCCTCTGAATAATCCTATTCTTCCCAATGAAGGAATCATAACAGGCTCCCCTAAAAGTTCCCAAGTTCTTTATGTCATGATATTCACCTGTGTTTCCTCATCTAGAACACAGTCAATGTTGAATTCTCCTATTCTTTTTTCAATGCACTCTTTTTCTTTGAAGATCTCTGATAAGTTGATATGTCGATGGTAATTCAAGGTTTCTTTCATCTATAGCAATACGTTTTCTAATTATTTCTGGGGTTCTACCATAATCTCAGTTGCTTGACCTTTCTCGTGGTCTTCTTGTCTTATATTCATACTTTCGACCTTAGAAATCAATCTAGGGAAATCCAAAACTTCATGGTCCATAGCTTTGCAACACAGGCAACTAGGTCTTCTTCCAGGGCATTCCTTAGAAATATGTCATGGTTTTCTGCAACTGTAACAAAGGGTTAATCCTCTCTTTCTCTTAAATGATCCCTAGCCTCTCTGGGACTACGCGCTAGGATCATGGTAGCTAACCTACAACAAATTATTTCTAGGGTCCTGCATCCATTTGTTAGTCCAAAAATTATCTCTATAAATAGGTATAACATATCTTCACTATTCTTATCAGATCTACTCATATCAAATCTTCTTTCTTTTATCAGTGCCCTAGTTTTCAAGCTAGGACAAATCTTATCAAACATACCTAGATTCATACTCTAGAAACAAAAATTTCCACTTATCTTACTTCTACAGAGCACAAAGCTTACAGGTATTACCTCTTTAGTCTCACTTTCACCTTTATCAGGGCACAAAGCTCCCAGATCTTACCTCTTTTCTTCAGATCTGACCTCTTTTCTTCAAATCTGACCTCTTTTCTTTAGATTTGACCCTTCCTCTTGGCATAGAGCTCCACAGAAAAAGTAGTGTTGTGTATTAGGGCAACAGTTCTATGCACGGAGATTTTCTTTTTTTCAGTTCAGATCTTCGCACAAAGCTCCTTTTTCCTCAATTCCCAACAATCATAGTTTCAAGTCGGATCTTTGCACAAAGCTTCTTCTTCCTTAGTTCCCAGCAATCATAGTTTCGAGTCCTGACAATGAAACCATTTTTTGGCACAGGGGAAGACCCAGGGTTCAATGCTACAATAGCGCACCAAAAAAAGCCTAACTATCGGCACTTTCGGCAACACCTGCGAAGCAAATGAAGTCTCACCCGAGGTAGAGGCAAGGGTGGTTGCAGGACTCAGATGTTTGCAACCTTATCTGGGACACAGATCTGTGATTCTAACACTTAACAGAGCACTCAACAATTAACATTCATCAATATCCAGTCTTAGTTACAACACAGTTAAACCCTAATTATAGAGTATCACAGTATTCATTCAAATCTAAGGTATTTAAGCACTAAGCATATGTACATAAGTCAGATATAACATCCATCCATATTATTAAGCACTAAGCATCAACAAATCATTTATCTATATTAAAGCACTAAGCAAGTAAACACATCAATACATCGCACAAAGCATAGCAACACAACATGTACGTGGTTCACCCCCACCCTGGGGCTACGCCCACCAACTCTTCTCTTATTTATTATCTTTGGGCAAGCTTCTTACAAGCACCTATCATCCAAGTTCTACTCTACAAAAGACAGGAGATTTGCTTGCACTCCGCTAGATCCTCCTTCTTCTAGCTAGGGTATAACATCAAGCCTTCACACAGTCTCTTACAGTTACTTGCACTAGCCTTGCAAGCCTCACACAGTATGCACAAAGCACTTACAACTCTTGATCACATAGATCGAACTCTAGCACTTAGCACACCGGCCTACTAGGTCTCTCCTTCTTACATCACCTAGCTACTTATTTATACATTACAAAATAGGCCTAAACATGGGTAAACCCATGGGCCGACATCCCATGCCCATTACATAATCTCGAATACCAAAAAGGGCCCTAAAAGGGGTCGAGATCTCACGATATTTGCTTCATCTTGCGCTTGGCCTTCAACAGCCTGTCGAAGTCCAAAAATTAGGTCAAACATGACCAAGAATCCTCAAAACTTGGTCAAGGGCCAACAATCCTCTTGATTTCTTCTTTCCCTTGGAAAATTTTGAGGAAAATTGTTAGGCCTTCTGAATTGATTGGGATTTTTGTATCCACCCTCTTATGTAAGTCTTCCATGTTTCTTTTTTTCCATCTTAAGTATAGCCATTTCAGATGCTAAGGTTTTCATCATTTTGGCCATTTCATCAATTTTTGAACCAGATGTTGTATGAGAAGAAGAAGGAAGTTCTTCTCTCTATTTTTTCTTGTCTTTATCATTCTTTCATTTCAATCTCTTTCCTACCAATATATTAGATTCTACTTCAATGGTTGCTTCGTGCATTAAAATCAAAGTGATGAACCTTCTTTCTCCCAACAAAATAGAAAACTCAGCATCAAAAGCAATGGCTAAAGAAATTTTGGCAAATGTTTCTATGGGTTTAATTTCCTCTGGAATATTACTATACATTTTATTGAATCTTTTAGTGAAGTCCGATATAGATTCTCCTTGTTTCCTTTTCAAAGCACCAAATTCAATGATATAATACAAGTAATCTTTCTTATCTCCCTAGTGTCTCAAAAAGGTATCATCTAGTGCATCAATATCAACAATATAATTAGGAGGGAGACTTCTGAACCATTTCCTTGCTTCTCCATCTAAACTCTGCATAAAAAGTCTCATCCAAACATTTGCATGCTCCACATTAAAGTTATCTACAAAACTGGCGCAGACCCCCTTTCCCTCCTTCTTCCTTCTCTCCTTCAGGGCTTCTCGACCTCCCAGTCTAAGATCGTTTGATCACATGAGTCGAATTGACTCTTCGGCTCCATGTTGGAACCCAATAACTTTATCACAGGTCCTTCTTTCCCCAAAGTGTGGGTCCTCTTAACCCTACGGCTCTCTTCTTGGCCCTTTGAAGAAAGTTGGTGGTGACACTCATTATTTGTGCCAGGCCCTTTATATCATGTGACCTCAGGTTGTGTCCCAAGGCTAAACCACAGAATCACTTCGGGCTTCAGGCTTCGGCTTATTCCACAACAGTTATCTCCTGACGTTTCCAAACTCCGATTCAGCGAACTCAAATGGCACGAGGATCAACGTCCCTGTCCCTCCTTCAGATCGAAGACTGCGATCTATTCGAACTACGGCCTTCGGAAGTCTCTCACTATCGTCCTCAGATATCTCTCGGAGTACTACTCCTCTAAATCGTGCACATTGCTTCCACATGTCCCTTCCAGATCCAGTGGTCTATATTCAAACCGCTCTTTGTGACTTCGCGAAGATTTTTGTTTTCTCATATCAAACCTCACAGAGCTCCAACTCTCAGATCTTCGGATCTCTTGCCACCTCTCTCCTCCCGACGATGGACAATTTCACAATCTTTGGGACTTCGGCAAGTCCTCTACCCTCTTGCACACTTAGCACGATTTATGCCCAAGACTTAGACTGTTCTAGGCCTTTCCTCTACACTCCTTGTAGAGTTATGCACTAGTCCTTCTGAGATTTTGCTCGGCTTGAAACCTTCGAGGTTCTCAATTCTCATGGGTCCTTCTATGGACTTTCTATTTCTCTTCTGGAAAATTAATTCCCTTCCTCATGATATTGTAAGATGAACTTATTGTATCCTTGGCGCACTCCTTGTGCTCATTTAAGTTTTATGACGGCTTCTCCCTGAGCCTTTCCAGAAGTCTTAAGGCATCTCCTTTCCTTGGTCGATGCACTCTTGCAAATCCTTCCTTCCTCAGAGTATTCAGCAACCCTGGGGTTCTCTCAACACTTCCAACAGTCTAGAATGTGTTGCTCATGCACTCGCACTGGCCCAATGCCCTCCTGGCAGAGTCTTACATAGTGTTCAACAACTATGCATTGTGCTTTCTCTCACACAGTCTTTCTTTCCAAGGTATTCAGCAACCTTGAAATTCCCTTATGAGTCTCTAAATTATCCTGGTGTTCCCTCTTGGCAACTTCTCTTCTGACTCGAATGAGTTCAGACACGCACTCCTTGCATTGGCTCACAGAGTCTCAACTCTTTGTCGTGCACTCCTTGCACTTAACCTAGAGAACCAGAACTAATTCAACACACTCACAGATAGAAGATTATAATTCTATCCCTGCAAACGATTTCTAACATACATCTACAGTACAAACGCATACAAATGACATTAACAACTAACCATCCATTACACAGAAATTAACAAACGGGAAAATATGTCCTTTTTCTATTTATGGTGGAATTTCCATTACAATAAGTGAGACCGGACTATGACTGAGTCTCGACTCTCTACAATCTGCTACCTCCTATCTCCTCCTATATCTATATTCTCTATGATCTACTGGCAACAATACAAGAGTTTATACAAGAGGTGCTCGATGAGAATCCCTCCAAGCTAAGCTAGTGGTGTCTCATCACCATTCAAAACGCCTGACTAATGAAGTAGATTACAATGATGGAAATTTGATCTCAATTGGGTGCAAATCCCTCCTACCATCAACCACTTAATGGCGACCTCCTCTACAACTTGTACGAAGGCACAACTTGGCTCTACCAACCTGTCAGCATTAATTTCCTTGATCGTGATTTATATTTGAAGGGAAAATGAGAGGGTGGCACCTCTCCCTTCCATGAATGTGCACCACTCGTGCTAATCAGCTAGTGCATGCTAAGGTGGAGTGATTCTCCTGCATCATACTCCACTGCTACAAAAATTCATGAGCTTCCCATCTCTATTGAAATCCTCCTCGATCCCAAACTTTCTCTTGAAGCTGTCCTTTTTCTCCTTTGCTTCGCTACTATTGCTACTTCCGCATCTTCCATGTTGCTCATGCAGGTTTTCCTCTGTCCAAATTTTCCTTACTGATTGCTTCTTCCACTGACCTCAACATCAACCTCCTTATCTCCTTTATGGCTTCTTCCAGCTGCTTCAGTGGTTGGTTTTCCTTATGCAATCTACTCGGCTGTAAATCTTCATGCTGCTCTATGGGTGTATCATTATGATCTCCCATGATGATTTCATCCCTTGTGATGCTAACTGGTAACTCTGTTGCAGACCCCAATTCCGCAGTCTCCTTACCAAATTGTTGTTCAACTACCTCCTTGGACAGACTTACTTTTGTCAATTCTTCGGCTAGTCTCATTCCAGCTTCCTCCAGCTGCAACTTGTGTTGGTATATCTCCTCTGGCATGGATATCTCATGGAATCCACCTTCTGGTTCTGTACTATTGAACCAATCCTCCAGTACTTTTAACTCCATCTCCCACTGAGTGAGTAAATCAACTGGGTGCTCCTCTTCTGTTGGGACAGACTTCAATATCTGCTCCTTCTCCTCCATGATAGTCTCAGCTTGTTGTCCTTCTGTTGCATCTGCAACATCTGTGCTAGCCTCTCCTTGGTTGCTTGGTAGGAATATCTTGATTCCCCCAATGACCAGAACGCTCCCCCGATCCTTCTCCTCTATGATGGAAGTTTTCAACTTATCATCACCTTTATTCACGCGGCTTATAGCTCCAGATGAATCTTCATATGGATGAGGCCTTTATTCCTCCTCTACATATGCCAACACCCCCTCCTGACATGAACTCTTAACTAAGCTCACCTCTTCTCCCTTACCCACTTGGAAAATTGGGATGTCTCCTCTGATCTCCTGTCAGTTTACAAGATCAACTGATCCCTTCGCATTGCCCACCTAGCAACCTACGAGACCTCTGTCAGATCAATTTCCCTCACCATTGAGGTTTTCGACATACCTCAACCACATTTTTAACACTTGTTGTTTCCTCCTAGCTGACAACTTCTGAATAGGCCACTTAGTTGTTCTCTTCAAAGGCCACTAATATCTCCAACATACCTTTACCTCTTGTTGCATCTTAAATACTAGCTTCTCCATCTCTTCTCAGACTTCGTTGAGTTCCTTGTCCATCTCTGCTTTGCTTCTCTGCAGGAAGTCTCCTCCATGACCATGTTCATGACCTCCAACAGCCATATTACTTCACCTACAGCCCACCTGGTTGTCTACCATTTGTTTTGAGCCTTGCAACAGTTTCCACATAGCATCTTACTCTGTCCTTCTCCACCCGCTATCTACAAGTGAATTCAAGTTCTGACTCTACTCGATGTAGCCAGACTGTCTCCTTTTCCTGAAAACAATTTCAGGATCTGATACCACTATGTTGGTATCAGAGTATCTCCTTTCACCATCTCTCCTTTGTCTACGTTCTGCAGACAAAATCAAGGCTTTGATACCATCTCTGGCGAAGACCCCCTTCCCCTCCTTCTTCCTTCTCTCTTTCAGGGCTACTCGACCTCTCAACCTAGGATCATTTGAACACCTGAGTCGAATTGAGTCTTCAACTCCCTGCTCAAACCTGATAACTTTATCACATGTCCTTCTTTCTCCAAAGTGTGGGTCCTCTTAACCCCGCGACTCTCTTCTTGGCCCTTCGAAGAAAGTTGGCGATGACACTCATTCTCCGTGTCAAGCCCTTTCTATCATGTGACCTCCAGCTATGTCCCGAAGCTAAACCACAGAAGCACTTCAGCCTTCAGGCTTCAGCTCGTTCCACAACAGTTAGCTCTTGACGTTCCTGAACTCTGAATCGGCGAACTCAAATGGTGCAAGGATCAATGGTCCCCATCCCTCCTTTATATCGACGAATGCAATCTATTCGGACTCTGGCCTATGGGAATCTCTTGCTATCCTCCTTGGATATCTCATGGAGTAATACTCCCTCGAATCATGCAGATTTCTTCCATGCTTCCCTTCTAGATCCAATGTTCTGGATTCAAACTGCTCTTCGTGGCTTCGTGAAGATTTATGTTTTCTCTTAGCAAACCTCCTAGAGCTCCAACTCTCGGATATATGTATCTCTTGACACCTGTCTCCTCTCGATGATGGATGATTTCATAGTTTTCGAGACTTCGGAAAGTCTTATACCCCCTTGCACACTTAGCACAATATATGCCTGAGACTTAGACTATTCTCGGCCTTTCTTATGCACTCCTTGCAGAGTTCTGCGCTGTTCCTTCTGAGATTTTGCTCGTCTTGAAACCTTCGAGGTTCTCAGTTCTCCTGGGTCCATCTATGAAATTTCTATTGATCTCCTAGAAAATTAACCCCCTTCCTCCTGAGCTTGTAATATGAACTTATTGTATCCTTGGTGCACTCCTTGCGCTCGTTTAAGTCTTTTGACAACTTCTCCGTGAGCCCTTCCAAAACTCTCAAGGCGTCTCCTTTCCTTGGTCAATGCACTCTTGCAAAGCCTTCCTTCCTCAGAGTATTCAACAACCCTAGGGTTCTCTCAACACTTCCAACACTCCAGAATGTGTTGCTCCTGTGCGCACTCGCACTAGCTCAATTCCCTCCTGGAAAAGTCTTACAGAGTGTTCAGCAACTCTGTGATGCACTTCCTCCCACACAGTCTTTCTTTCCAAGGTATTCAACAACCATGAAATTCCCTTCTGAGTCTGTGAATTATCCTGGTGTGCCCTCCTAGAAACTTCTCTTTTGACTCGAATGAGTTCAGACACGCACTCCTTGTGTTGGATCACAGAGTCTCAACTCTCTATCGCGCACTCCTTGCACTTAGCCTAGAGAACCAAAACTAATTCAACACACTCGCATATACAAGATTATAATTCTATCCCTGCAAACAATTTTTAACATACATCTATAGTACAAACGCATATGAATGACATTCACAGCTAACCATCCATTACACAAAAATTAACAAACATGAAAATCTGTCCTTTTCTATTAATGTTGGAATGTCCATTACAATATGTGAGACCAGACTATGATTGAGTCTTGGCTCTCTACAATATGCTACCTCCTATATCCTCCTATCTATATATTCTCTATGCTCCACTGGAAACAATACAAGAGTTTATACAAGAGGGGCTTGATGAGCATCCCTCCAAGCTAAGCTAGTGGTGTCTAATCACCATTCAAAATGCCTGACTAATGAGGAAGATTACAATGATGGAAATCTTATCCGAATCAGGTGCAGATCCCTCCTACCATCAACCACTTAATGGCGACCTCCTCTACAGCTTGTGCGAAGGCACAACTTGGCTCTACCAACCTGCCATCATTAATTGCCTTGATCATGATTTAGATTTTAAGACAAAATGAGAGGGTGACACCTCTCCCTTCCTTGAATGCGCACCACTCGTGCTAATCAGCTAGCTCGTGTTGAGGTGAAACGATGCTCCTGCATCAAAAACTGTAGAAATAATTCAATCGCTCTTCAGCATTGACCTCTCCCTCTCCATTAAATCTTGGCAAATACATCATATAATCATTTGGTGGGAAATCATACAATACTTGTGGTAGAATCAATGGTGCATATCTTGCTACAACAATAACATCCATTATATTTACAACAATATTTGTCACAACTGGTGTTTGGATTTTAGGAAGAGAAAAAATTTGAGATGTATAAGGGAAAATAGTCTCTTGGGTAGAAAAAATTGATTGAGTTGATGTAGGTTTATTATCTTCAACTGATGAGATCATAGGTTTCTTTTCTGAATTAAGATGGGAAGAAGGTTCCAGAAACAAAGGGTTTTCAAAGGTTCAAAATTGTGGTTTGGCTTCTTCAGAAGAACTAGACTGAGGTATTTAAGATAAAGGTTGACCAGGCTCACTTTTAGTATCTCTGGTAAAATCTATCAAAGCTCCAACTATTTTCTTAATAAATTTTTAGGATTAGACATTGTTGGAATAGGATTTGGATATGGGTTTCTTCTGATCACATGTTTCTTTGTAGATGATAATAAGGTTAGAGGAAGTTTAAATCCTTTACCTTCTCTTTTAGGAGCCAAAACTACTACAAAGGAGTCCTCGGGTGAATAATATATAGTCACACATGAATGTCTAAACTCTTGTCCACCATCAAGATTTAGATATGATCTTTGTCGTTCTCCCAGGGAAAAATACTTTCTGTCTTTGTCCCCGACAATGGCACCAAAAGATGTTAGTACCTAAAGTTGCACTTGACTGTGAGAGGGAAAGATACGGCATCATCAAGTTATTGCAATGGCTTTATGGATAAATATTTGTATTGGGTTTTGAAATGGTTTGAAGGTTGGGTCAAAGATAATGTAAAAATATCAGTCTCAAATATGCAAGAGCAAAATCATATCTCAATGCCTTAGTAAATGGAAGTCAATCCAATAAATCAGATGGAAAATGTAATATAAAGAAAGAGAAATATGTAATCTTTCAATTTGTCCACTCACATATGAAACTCTTGATCCCAAATATCATTCAAGAAACAAGAGAAATGTACTTGAAAAATAAATTGATTATGAACAAGCAAACAGTAAAGTTTTCACTAGCTTACTCACAACAAGATACATCATATGCTTAGCAAAAGATTAACATGCATTCAAGTAAGGAAAAGATAGAAACATAGACAAGAATAGAGATCTAACCATTAGATAGCCTTTTCCATTTAGTACCAGAATGAAATAAGTCTTTGTCTTACAAACAAAGTTTTCTCAAAAATGGTCAATGGTTCCCAACCAATCAACCTTTAATTTTGTCAATCAGATCTCTTTTTATACACAGAACTTAGTTTCTAAAGATCATATTTTCAAGACACAATTTAGATAAGATCCTATCTTCTAACTAGAACTTAGGAGACATATCCTCTCATACATATAATTGAGATCTCTTCAACCTAGTCTTTTGGAAAATTAACTTGAAATTTGACTAGTTATGATCTGATGAAATATTCATATCTCACAAAATAAGGAGTGGATTTGATGCTGAGTTGGTCCTCCAAGATTGGCCTGAAGAATAGACCCCCTGTTGTGATAAGAAAAACCTTCATCAAAAATTCAAAACTGTATGATGCCTCAAATTTTGAAACCTTCACTGTATAACAGAGGCAGAACCTTTGGTCTTTCGTTGTTTCAGCTTGGTTTTCAAAACCACATTATGCCAATAAAGTTTGATGGTTGTCTCCCTTACCTCTTTGAGCAATGTTTGTTGATCTTTATTATTTTTCTTAAGTTTCTGCAACTTTTCTTGTTGCTTGGCATTCCACTGATCTATCATCCACTTTTCCTACTTCAACTTCATGATCATGGTTTGCAACTCTTTCACCTTGTCTTTTTCATCCCTCTTTTCTAATCTGAATTCAATATGGTCTTCATCTGGAGTAGTTCAATTTAGGTCAATGGAAAATATGGGTTTTTTTACTCTAAATTTATACTTATGATCTTTTGAAGATGAACCACCAACAATCTCTTCTACTTCAGCACTTTTTGACATTTCCAGCTCCTGAAAATCTTGTAGTTCCTCTGTCTCTGGAAAAAAATCAAATTCTTGTTTGATCTCAGCATTCACTAGATTGTCTTGAAGATTAGTGGAATGGCCCTTTTTCAAAGAAGATTTGGGTAAAGCTTTAGAGTTTAGACTTCAATTTTTTTTTGCTCTTGGGTGCTCTACAATTTGTTTACCCTTCTCATATTTTCTCTATTTCTCCACAGGTTCATTATAATATTCTTCTTCAGGCTCCAATTTAACTTTTTTCAATGTGTGTGAAGAAATTGTTGGTGACTGTCCCTTTTCCTCCTCTGTACTTTCCATTGTATCATCATCAATGATAATCATATTTTATTTCTTAATAGATGGATGGAATAGGGCCTTTTAATTCAACCTTAGTTTATTTGGTGCCCTGGTTTTAGATCTGCTAGGATAATTCACTACAGATTTACTCTTTCCTTTCTTGCTCAATTTCTTACCTTTACCCTCTACAACATGTTCATCTTGTTTCTGTATGGACTATTTAAGCTTCTGCTTAGTCGATCCTCTAACATGGAATCCTTTGCAGTATTCAGGCTCGTCTTTTGGAATAGGGAACTTATTCTGAGTTTAAAATCCAATTATGATTCCATTTTTAACTTCTTCTTTTGTGTTATAGTCATCTTAGCTACATGGAAATCTTTATTTAAATCCTCTATCTCTTGTTGTGACTGCAACTTCATTTTGTTGGATCGGGTTATTCTGGATACAGGGGAACTTTCTTTCATTGTAACAACAGGAATTTTGGGAACCCTCTTTACCTTTTTGGAGTTCTATTCTAGAGAGGTTTTATGATTGGATCCATGTTCTTCAATTTTGAGTGATTCAATCAACCAGTCCCAAGAATGTTGGACTTCTCCAAAAGCATACACAACCAGGGTTTTAATAAGTCTTTGGTGAAAAAGATTTTTACTAGCAGTTGCAGGATGAGTTTGTGTCATTTTAGACATATTTAACAAGATTTTTAATAAAAATAAAGGCAAACACAGAGGACTATCACCATTAAAATGCATCAACAAGTTAATATGATAAAGATGGAAAAGGGAAAACCACCCTTCACATTTAATGTACCTGTGTATGATCATCAAAGCAATATTCCATTCTTTCTTCATCCAACTCTATGGAATACCCTAACTTGAGTTAGGGCTTTGACGTTCTAGAAGTAAAAAGTGATTTATGATTTCAATAGGCGGCATCTCCTTCTTCCACCATCTTTCTCCATACACTGATAACCTGCAAGTGGTCCCAATTGAATGCTCTGTCACATGTATCATAACTTTGCTCACCATTGTCCCGAAACCATCGAAATTTTGTGCAAACATCATGGAAATTTGTTCATGGTAACCCTGGAGTGTAGAAAACAAATTAAACCACCCTACATCTCTTAACTTATGCGATATTTCTGGATAAGCCTCAAGCAACTCTACACCTTTTGGCTCTAAACGAGTGATTTTTTCACTTTTCTTAGGAGCCATGATACTGATTTAGGGTTTCAATCAGTATTAATTTCGATTCTTCTAAAAATATGGAAGGTGTGGAAGAGTTATATTACCTACAAAGCATGGGTAAACTAATACGCAAATATAATGAAGGACTCATGTATGATATGTTAGGAATCATGACATGAAACCTGTGATTTGATATCGAACTTATGAGTACAAACCCAATCCTTTTAAATAAGTATCAAAGATGAAAACATGACCTGATCCTAATCATAAATGATATTGGCTTTTAGGCAATGATCTCAGACAGTTGATGACACAATCTTGGGAAGTTGGCGCATTTGAAACAATGATTACTCCTGGCACTGCAAGAATAACGTTATTCGTGTAGCGCCTTTTCCCTTTGCAAAATTTCAAATTTAAAATGAGAAAAAAGGACTTGTATCTTGATGGAAATATCCTAAAAGTCTTATTCTAACCTTAATCACACTAATACATGTCCTAAAATGTTCAAAAATGAAAATGCAAGCACACTTTAAAATATGTAAAGAAGAAAACAGAGTGTAAAATAATGCTAGGAAAGGGTAGGGCAGGGAAAAGAATAGTTCAACGGTCATTAACAAAATTAAATACTAACAGCGAGGAAGGTATTATGCACCACTCCATGTCTGTCCCTGAAGAATACAAACTTACCTTTCTCCAAGGGCTTGGTTAGAATATCTGCAACCTGCTCATCTATGGAAATATACTAAAGCTTCATTTCTCCTTTCTAGATCATATCCGGAACTAAGTGATATATGATATCAATATGCTTGGACCTATTATGGAATACTCGTAAAGTTTGATACAACTTTGATTATCGCAATATATCACCGTAGGCTCCAACTCCTAACCAAGTAAACTTGTAAGCAATTTGTGAATCCAATAGGCTTCACTACTAGCCTTACTCGCTGCCATATACTCTGCCTCTGTTGAACTGAGTGCCACAAAAATTTTCTTCCTGTTGAACCAAGTAATCATTATTCATCCCAAGCTAAAGCAGCACCCCAAGGTTCTCTTTCTGTCTACTGCACTACCTGCCCAATCCAGGTCTATATATCCATGCAACTCTACTCCATCTCCTCCAAGATATCTCAATCCATACTCAATTATAACTCTCAAGTACCTGAGCACATGCTTTGTTGCGATCCAATGCACCTGACTTGGCTCTACCATGAACTAACTCAAGATGCTCACAAAAAAACAAATACTTGGTCTGGTCTTGAAAAAATACATCAAGGACCCTACCAGTTGCCTGTATATCCTGGGATCCACCAACTCTGAATATGAAGTGTCAATCTTCTTCAGATTGATAATCATGGGTGTAGCCATTGGTTTATAGTCCTCCATCTTGAATCTCCTTGAGATCTCTACTACATACTTCCCTTGTCCAAGGAAGATCTCTCTCGATACCTGCCATACCTCTAATCCCAAGAAATATTGCATGAAGCCAATGTCCGTCATCTTGAACTCACTATCCAATCTACTTTGCACCTTGCAATAAGCTCCTCTACTCCTGTGAGAAATAAGTCATCAACGTACAGAACCAAGATGAGATGATCCTCTCCAACAAGTATGAAGTACAAGTTAGGATCTACCTCACTCCTAGTAAATCCCATACTATACAAGTATCCATCGATCCTGGAATACCATGCCCTAGGTGCTTGTTTGAGTCTGTACAAGGATTTCTTAAGCCTACGACGATGAGACTCCCTCCCACGTACCTCAAAGCACTGAGTTTTCTCTATGTATACTTCCTCCTCAATGATCTCGTTGAGGAACATTGTTTTTACATCCATCTGATGTATCCTCCACTTCATAATTGAAGCAATAGAAATAGCAGCTCGAATAAAAGAATACCTAGAAACTAGAGCAAATGTCTCTTCATAGTCCACCCCTTCTTTCTGGGAGAATCCTCTCGCCACAAACCTTGCCTTGAACTTTTGTATGCTCTCCACCTAAAGTATGAACTGTTGATTGTTGCTCATCCTTCGGAGCCTACTACTCCTTGTCCTATGTCACTATTGATGATTCATGAGTACTCCTAGATGTTAAGTTCTCCTCAAAATTCACATATTTACTCACAATTGTCTTCCTTTGTGCTAGAATGAAGATCATGTAAGCCTTTGAGGTCTCATTGTACCCTAAAAATATATCCTTCTGTCCTAAAATCTCCAACTTTGTTCTCTTCTCCACTGGAATGTGGATGTAAATTGGACAACCAAAGATCCTTAAATGTCCTATCTCTGGCTTCACCCCTAAGAATTCCTCCTCCGGATTCTTGTCCCCCAATATCCTATGAGGACTCAAGTTCTGCACATACATCGCGTATTACATGCCTTAGCCCACAAAAGCATGGGAAACTCTTGATCATGTATCATAGCCTTGGAAGAACCGATGATGGACTGATTATTTCTCTCTGCAACCCCATTTTATTAAGGGTTGTATGAGACTATCAATTGCCTCTTTATCCCTACCTCCTTGTAGAAATCCTTGAAGTCATTGGATTTGTACTCTCCCCCATTATTTGACCTCAATACCTTAATCGTCATCCCTATATGGTTCTCTATTTGAGCCCTAAACTCTCTGAACTGATTGAATACCTCATCCTTGGTCTTCATAAAGAAGATCTAGGTTCTCCTAGAAAAATCATCAATAAGAATCACACAATATGATGATTCATGTAGTGATGCTATAGACATCATCCCACTCACATCTGAATGGATAATATCAAAGATCCCCTTGGACCTACTCTTGCTGCTTGGAAAAGTAGCCTAGTGCACACCCTCTGCACACTCCCTGTTGATCAATACTAAACTCTAGAAGACCTATAACAATCTCCCTCGGAATAGGCAATGCCCTATAGTGTAGGTGTCCCAACCTCTTGTTCCACAACTCACATAGGTTTTCACTATTGTGTACCAAATCCTGAATAGGATTTCCCTGCAACCTGTATAAAGTGCCCTCTCTAACCCCAATGACCACTACATTGTATGGGCTAGCTTTATCTGGGTGTATGAGTACCTGCCCTCTCTGAAAAGTGACAGTAAAACCCATGTCCTCCATAGCTGAGACTCAAAGCAATTTTTTCTTCAAACCTGGTACGTAAAGAACATCATGGGCATATAACGAACCTCCTTAATCAAGCTGAAAAGTAATTGTTACCTCTCCCTTCACTGCATACCTGGTATCATCACTAAGCTCCACATGAACCTTTGAGTCCTTCTCCATCAAGTTGTTAAATAGCTCACATGCCTCTGTCATATGACGAGATGCACCATTATCCAAGAACCAAGCACTCCTCATTTTTTTGCTAGTAGAAAGACAAGAAATCATTGAGTAATCCTTCTCAAACTTTGTTGCAAACTCATCAAGTTGTGTCTCTGCTAATGTTGTTTTCTACATCTTTTCATTACCCTTCTTCTTCTTCTCGAAACACTAAGATGCATAATGCCTATTCTTATGACATGAGAAACACTTGATTTTACTCAAGTCCTTCTTCTTCCCTGGTTGTGATGATCCTCCATCATTGTTACTCTTCTTACTAGAACTCTTTCCTTTTTCCTTCCTTGTCTTGCTGACAAGGGCCAAGTTCTCTTCACTATGTCCCTACTTGATACCTTTAGACTCTTCTCAAGTCTCTTCCTGAATGCAATCATCCCAAAGTCTTTGCCAACCTGGTATATTCTCCTAAGCACAAACTCCTTTGACAAATGGTTCCCATAACTTGGCAAGTCCATTCAATGCCATGTTCGCAAGCTCTACGTCCTCTGTTTTCTCCCCTATGGTTGCAAGTTCATCATGCACCCGTGTGATCTTCATGAGGTAGCTAGTAACAATATTTGATCTAGACATTTGAACCGACCTGAGTTTATTCCTTAAGATCATCTTCCTATTCATGCTCTTGCTTTGGAATAAAATTACCAAGGCATCAAACATCTCTTTGGTCATTGTCTTCTCGTTTAGGTGAGGGATTAGATGATCCTTCACAAAATCTATGAGGACTCTTTTTGCTTTGATCTCCTTCTTATTGTGAGCATATAAAGTTGTCGGATTTGTCAGTGGAGTAACCTCTTTATCCACTAACTCCCAAAGTTCATACTCCTTTAAGGCCAAAGTAACTCTTTCTTTCCAAGATAAGAAGTTGGATGCTCCATCTAATCTTTCTTCAACTCTCAACGATGTTGTTTCCATCCCTAAGACCTGATAAAATTCCCTGGAAAGAACATGTTGTAAAACTTCTCTTTTACTAATATAGATTTCCTTTAGAGCATGGGATCTGATACCATGTTGAAATTGTTACTCCAGCACCTAGGTACTTTGTTATCTAGTGATTTCCTTACTACAATCAGATTAGTATCTCACAAAACAATAATATACTATTGAAATATTCAACTCGGTATCATAGAGCGGAAGCATAAACTAGGAAACCAAATCAAGCACACATGAACACCAGAATTTTTGGGTAAACACCCTTGAAAAAACCTCGGAGGGAAAACCAGTGCTGAGAATGATTTTATTATGCTAAAATCAGGTCTCCTGAAACAGGGATAATGACCACTAAGAGAAATACAATTGGAAACTAACCTGGCAAGCTCTAACCTATTGTACAACCAATTATGGAATGCTTTTCTAAGCATCTGAGATTGTCTCTTCAGTGACCCACAGATATTCACGACTTGCCCCACTATGACCCACAGATGTCTGCAACTGTCTCCTATTGTTACACATTATTTTTTTCATCCCTGTGATCAATGATGATAAGTGTATTGTCTAATTCTATGTTCATTGAAGGCTATTGGAGAAATAAGACTTTCCCCTAAGAAATGGAATCATCTTTCCCTTTTTGAAAAACCCTATCAAAAATATCGTCGCATATTTCCAGTGTTAAGGGTGTAATGATTCACAATTGTCACATGATGCACCACAGTGGCATGTGACGTCGTCACAGGTTGCTAATGTTGAGGGTGTGACGATGCTCAAACAAAGGAAAAAGGTGAATTTATCGAAGGTTCTAGAATGGAATCTTTGAGAATATGAGGTGGCCTCCGATCAGTTTGGATCTCACTCACTTCTCTGATTTAGTGGGATCATCATAATCTCTTCATCCATCCCTCTTCACTATATATAAAGAGGGATCTCTCATGGGAAAAGTTAGGTTGTCTTGTGCATGAAGAATTCTGCTGAAGATTATACTTGTGATAGCTTTGATTTAGCTTTCCAAGTCAGGTTGTGAATACTCTTCATCAAAAGCATTGGAACAAAGGTGTGTGTGTTGAAGAAAAGAGCCATTGGAAGGGACATTGCAACATCAAGGCATAGGTTTTATTCTCCACTTTCATCAATATAATGTAGTAATACATTTCTTCCCTATAAAAGTGTCTCCATTTTTATTGCATAACTCTTGATCTTGTGCATAGGTTTCATTGGAATATATATATTGTTGTTCTCTCTTTGTTGGTTTGTGTTCCTTAATAGGTTCGACATCCCGCAAACCTAAGGATGGAGCAATGACAACACTAGCAAGGATCAAACGACGTTTAAATGGTATGTCATTTATCCTTCATTGAACTAGTTTACACTACAATGAAATTTAAGGAGAAGTTTGTATTATGTCAGGTTTTGTTCTAATTTCTTGTTGAAGTTAGGGAGATTAGTTTGTGTCAGGACTTACCAATTTATCCAGTAACAAAATTGGTTACCATACTAGGGAACGTCCTCTTTTGGTATTTGCTTCCTTTTTTCTTTTGGCTTACCTGCTTTTGTTGATTTATCATTCTTTGAGTCACTGGGTCATCCAAGTTGACTCTCAGATCCTGAAAGTTCGTTGAAAAACTCTGTCATCTTTTTAATTTTTCTAAATTTTTTTCATTTTCGTACCCTGCTATGTAAACCAGTGCAACATTGCCACATTGTGTCCTTTTATTGCCTGCGATGATACCTCATCGTCGCACTATGTCCTTCTTCTACCTGCGACGATTCCTAAAGAATTTTTTTGAGTGACAATTAGTCTTTCTCTTTACCCAAAATTTTTATCATTTCTTGGGGTGAATTTATGGTCCTGTTGAATGAGTATTCACAACTTGGTTTACGATTTTTGGTTGATCCTGATCATTTTCAATTTTTCAAAGTCTTTTTCATAAGCCTCATAGTTCTATCTTCCACTTGTTGTTGCAAGGGTATAATCTCTCAGTTTCATCCCTCAGTGCTTGTCAGTCAAGTTGTTAATGATATTTTCTGTGTTTTTTATTGTTGTTGATTAGAAAACGAATTTTGATTTTACTAAACAAATAAGTTTTCTTGCTTTTGCACTTTTGGTTGCATTGTGAGTTAAGTTTGGGGAATTGCATTTTGAGGGCATTCATTTTTCTTGAACAACTTTTTATTTTTCCTTGATTCAGATCTTTGTTTTTATTGAAAAGAAAAAGAATTGAGCATTATCTTTCTATTTGTAGTGTTTACAAGAAACTCTTTGCGTTCTAGCCTTTGTTTAAAAGAGAAAATTGGAAAATTTCATAGTTTTGATTGTTTGATCTCAAGATTGTTCAAAGTTTAAAGGAATTGTATCTTGCAACTTGTTGTATTTTGGAAAAAAGAAAACCTTCTCTCTTATGTAATTAGAGTTCATCAAACAAAAAGATTGCATCTCATCTCTCTTTGCATATTTTTTAGTCAAGGTCAAGCACTTCATCAGTTTCATCTCTGCTTCTTTTTTGAGTTAAACAACAGTCATTAAAATTAAGCGTAAGTTCAAAATTTAACTAGTAAATTTTATTTTCTTTAGCTCTTATACACCAACATTAGCTAGCGATAGCGCTTTGGAATAGGTTTTAAGGAATACTCTCCAAAGCATCAAAACAAACAATAGCATCTTGTGATAAGGAGAGTTAAACCCACTTGCTACATTTTGTCCTGGGAAGCCCTTCTAACACAAGGGTTAATCACGAGATCGCATTAAGGCCAGCAGAGTTACTCACCCTGCTTTGTTGGTCCTAGTGTAGTGAATGTGTGTATTATTGGGGGTCACTTCAAAAGAAAATCATGTGTGGACCTTCTCGAGGAGATTTCAGGCTTAGATACCCTGCCCCTGCGCATATATCGGACTGTCAACTGCTTTCCCATGCATCATTGTCGTAATTGGTAACCTTAGTAGCCTACATATTTAGGGTCTTTACACGAGGTGACTATGGAGGGGCATGTAGTCATGGTACCTGGAATCAGCATTGGCCAAACTCATTCGGGCTCCTTGGAGTGTATACCCACGATTATGTATGGGAGCTTGCACTAGGGTGTAAGTCCATTAAGCAGGTCGTCAACGTAACTTTTCCACCTACTTTATCCCAGCCCCTTCTTGATCTCACGACGTTGGATTTCATTACCAACTAGCGATTTCGAAATAAGAAGGTTTGTTTGTATGCTTGATATCTAGATTTTATTAGTGAGTGTTGTTTGTCTTCTATAGTTGGCCATAGATATTTTTTAGTCTTTATTAGGTGTGGCCAACAATGGTCCTCGTCGTTCACGTAGGATGCAAGGATTGCCTCTAGAAGAACCAGAAGAGTGTGCTCCCTTGCTTCCTAATTCACCAGAGGGTCCTTCACTTGAAGAGGCAGTCAATAACAATGCATCCTTTGAGATTGGGAGTTCTACTCCATCGGTTGAACCATAAGTACCTGTAAATTCCTTATTGAATGTTACTCAAGACCCTGTTTTGATCAGAATAAATTCTTCTAGAGACGTTGTTGTTGAAGACTATCCTAGAATACCCTCTAGACCTTTCGTAGAGTCTGGCGTGGATGAACCACCATTTCCTAATGAAGCATTTGGAACACCTGTTCAAACTTCTAGAATTTGTAATCCCAGTTCTATCCCATTCCATTATTTGTGGAGAACTCCATCGAGACGAGATATTTTTTATAAACAAGGTATGAGTACAAACCAACCTACATCACCACATGTACCTGTTACTTCTACTGCTTATACAGTACCTCCAAATCATTTTTCTGGCACAACAAGTAATATTTGTATTGTTTCGAACCCACTGTTAGTTGGTACACATACAATTCTTCCTATCCAATTCACTAGCTCTACCATGATCCCACAAGTTGCACCTTTTTCTGTCGGAAGTTCGGTGACAATTCAAGCTCCTATTGGCACACCACTTCCGTCGAGACCAAATCCATCACTTCCACCTGGGTATAATGCTCTTAGTAGTTCTATTACTAACCCTACTCAGGGTCCATCTAGAGGATCTATTCTTTTTCTTCCACCTGGGTATAATGTTGAGAGGAGTTTTATTCCTAATCCTACTCAGGGTTTACCCAGAGGGGCTAGTCTTCCTCCACCACCTGGAGGATCTAATATTCTTGGAACAAGTAGCTCCAATTTTCTTGGAGTCACAAGTCATTATGTTACTTCTGGTTTTCAACTTCCTATTGGAGGATATACGTTTGGGGGTCCACCCCAAGTTGGGGGAAACCCCAAATTGCAGGACATAATCTAGTTTACGAGCAATCTACGCCTGGATTGAAAACCCAAGCTTGGAATTTTCATTTCCAAGGAAATCAATGACTACCTGGGGGGAAACCTCCTCAAACAAATTATTTTGTTCCATATTATCCTGGGTAACCTTTTCTAGGCACTGTAAACCCTACCCGGGGTCAAGCTTTCCAATCTAATGCTCATATCCAAGGTCGCTTACCAAATTACCAAGCTAATGTTGGTTACTTGACTCAAAATCCTCCTCCACCGAATTTGACTGGACCCTCTAACTATTTGCAAATGGATTATGGTCCTACTGGTATACCTATCAATTATCAGTTTCTCAAGTTAACAGGCAATTGTCATTTCTAGCTACTTTGGATTTACCGGATTTGTCTCAAATTTTGAATGATCCTATCTTATATTCTCCTTTTTGGTCAGTTATACCTGCTAAATTACCGTTGGACATTCCAAAGTTTGACGGTCGATCGAGAGAATATCCAAACAATCATGTCATGAATTTAAATCGTTGGTGTTCATCCAAATCCTTGATGGATGACTCCATACGACTACGACTTTTCCAACGCACTCTTATGGGTTCGGCTGCCAAATGGTACATCGAATTTCCTAGAGGTTTCTTTAATTATTTCAACACCTTATACATGGATTTCTTAACACATTACCAACTATCAATCCGATATGAGATAGGAAAAGAAATTTTAAGTTCATTTAAACAATCCTCTTCTACCCACATCTTGGATCATATTCATGAGTGGAGGAGGAGACGACGATTAATAAAAGTTCCTCTTCCTGATCAATTGTTGGCCGAGTGGTTCACAAAGTCACTCATCGGTCCCATAGCTCATGATGTTTCCATGGGAGGTATTGTCATTGAAGAATAGGTGATCAGTCGTACCCAATACTCAGATCTCATTTATTCTCAAACAGGCACATTGTATGACTTGATCCCCGACGCTCCTCGCATGTCTACAAATCCAACCCCAACACTTATGGTAGCATCTCATGTTGTCAATGGTGTGATTTGAACTTTTCATTTAGAGACTCAGAAGAAACAAGTCAATCATTCCAACCCCAAACCTACTACTAATAGTGTGCAAAATTCTCCTCTTCCTGCTGCTTCTCCTGGTAAAACTTCAGAGGTAAATACGGTCCAGTCTACGACTACCGATAAATCTCAAAATAAGAAGAAGGGGAATGGTAAGAATAAAGAGGATAAAACTAATAATCAACAAGCCGAAAAACCAAAAACTCAACCCATTGCTGATAAAGAAAAGTGAAAACCTCATTATCCTTGCCTTATTTGTGGCGAGAACCATTACATGAAAGATTGTCCGAGACGTGCAGAAGTTTCTCAATTCCTCCAAGGAACCAGGGCTCCCTCTACAACTGTCATTTTGTCACAACCTTTTCCTTCTCAACAGAAGGCCCAACTGGTTATTCATGACCAACCTTCTCCCTCTACCAGCTCTTATGTGCTTATGTGTATTGGTGACTCCAAGAAAAACGAAGTTGCAATCACTACTCGAAGAAAAGATTATTCTCCTTCTAAGGAGAAAGTTGATGATAAACCTCCTCCATTGAATTCACCTCCCAATGGTCTTCTTCATCTCGAATGACCTAATCCTAAGACAATTATTCATCCACCTCCTAAAGGCGTAGTTCATAAGTCGTCATTTAACCCACATGCACATGTAGCTCAAAACTACAGTATTGTAGAAGATCTTGCACATGCACCATCTGCGATGTTAGTTCTCAAAGTCCTTCAAAGTTGTCTTACCCAATGAAAGGCATTGTTAAAGGATATTGGTGGAATTGATCCCACTGACACGAATTTGATAATATTTCACTTGGAGGATCACATCTCAAGAATCCCTCATCAATTAGCTTTTCAAATACAAGTAATTATGGAAACAAATAATATTTGTCGAACAATTGTTAATGAAGGGGCTTCAACCTGTGTCATGTTTGTCACCTGATGGAAATCCATTAGCTCTCCTGCCCTTACCGAGTCACATAAGACGTTAAAAGATTTTAATGGTACAAGGTATAAACCTTATGGTGTTCTTCCTACATTATCTATTACGTTATAATGAAAAGCGGTTACTGTTGAGGTTGAAGTGTTTGATGCACCTCTCAATTACAACCTCTTACTTGGCCGTAGTTGGATTGATGTTATGCGAGCAGTTGTTTATACTCTTTTCCTTGTGATACGTTTCCTTCACCAAGGTAAATTTGTTATGGTATATCAACTCGCCTTTTTTAGTTCTGATTCACACACTAGTAATGTTCCGTTCATAGAAAAAACACCTCCTGGTTACAAGAATGTCGGTGTGGGTCTCTTGAAATATTCATCGTTAATGGGTAATTTTCCCATTCCACTGCCCGATGTTCCTCCCCCTCTTGTCACTTCTATTAACATGATTTAAACCAGTGTTGGCGAACTCCTTGAGTCCTATGACCCTTGGGTAGTACCTAGCTTGGAAGAATGTCCTAGTTATGGCGACCAAATGCCACTAAGTCTTGTTGAATTGGCTTATCAGGCTATTCAATCGGCATATCCTTATCCTCGCTCTCTCTTTGATACGTCTCCTGATCCATTTCACACGATATTTCACACTAATGAAACAATCATGGCAGTTATGTCTGGGGAAGACACACCATCGGATGATGGGCATCATCGTTCTATCCTCTTCCTGAAACCTGAGACTATCCAGAGTCACCAATGGATCTCAAATCCGTCCATGGTTATTAATCTCCCCCCAGTTTTTGAACCAACACGTGATGTTTTGGATGAAGGAAACTTGGGAAATATTTCACCCACTATCCCCCTCGATATTTATATTAAGCCTGGAATTGTGGAAAATGTTCACATAGGTGCCTCATGTTCTCCCAATGAGATTCAAACTTACAATGCCCTTTTCCAATAATTTTGTGATGTATTTGTCTAGAGTTACGAAGAGATGCTTGGAATTGATCCAAATATCGGTGTACACGAAATTAAGACATACCCTGATGTTAATCCATGTTCGACAACACAGGTATTCCAACAGAGGACGAACACCTTCAATAACCACTCACACAACCATATCAACGATCAACACACTTATGTTTTGACGTGGTAAAACCCCTACAAGGAAACATCCATGGCCCCAGCCAACCCGACCACTTAGACCAGTTTATTAATGCAAAAGAAAAAAATTATAGAGATATTTTACAAGAGAGTTTATCACAATCAATCATCAGCAAATGACCCTCCATGCTCTTTAAATAGAGATAATGGACCAATCAGGTGTTAAGCCACAGATCAATGGTCGTTAAGATCGAGGAGAATATGAACCGTCAAATCACTCTATGTCAGGAACATATCGTGACCATTGGATTTCCTAACTACAAATTCATACTAATGCATACTAATGAAACACACTAAGAAACACACTTTACCTAGCGACACATTAGACCAAGTAGATCTTACTAACTCCTAAGTGTCTAAATATATTAACATCCCCCCTTAAGAAAAACTTGGGATAGGATTGAAGGATTTACAATAGTGGCACAATAGGAGAAGGAAGGAGGCATTAGAGCCTATCCCCCCTTAATGACAACTTCTTGAACTCCTAACATAGATCAAATTTTGGAAAACTTCGCTTCTGTAAGAGACTTTGTGAAAATGTTTGCAACTTGATCTTCTGTAGGGAAAAAGAGCACTTCAATAACTTGATCATGAATGAGCTTTCTAATGAAGTGCATGTGTAGCTTGATGTGCTTGCTACGCTGATGTTGAACTGGATCTTTGGCAAGCTTGATGGCACTCTGATTGTTGCACCAAAGGTTGGTTGGATGTTGATGCTGGAATCCAAAATCTGAAAGGATCTGTCAAAGCCACAAGGCTTCCTGACTTGCATTTACCACTTCTCAGTACTCTGCTTCCGTTGAAGAAAGTGAAATAGCTTGTTGTTTCATACATGCCCAAGTGACAGGTCATGAACCAAGGCTGAAAACATAACCTGCAGTAGACTTACGGTCATCCGGGTCATCGGCCCAATCTGAATCAATGAAACCAACCAATAAAGGAGTCCCCCTGAACTGTAATGTATCCCGAACTAAACTGTATCACGGACATAGCGAAGTATCCTTTTAGTTGCTTTCCAATGGCTTTCATGGGGTGTTTGCATATACCAGGCAACAAGACTAACAACAAAGGAAAGATCAGGGCAGGTATGAGTCAAGTATAAGAGGCTACCAACTAACTGACAGTACAAGGTGGCATCAACTTCGAGAGAAGTACAGGTGGAAGTAAGCTTGACTCCAGACTAGAAGGGAGAAGGGGTTGGTTTACAATCATCCATGTGAAAGTGATGAAGAAGGTCATAAGCATACTTAGACTGGGAAAGAAAATTCCTTCATTGGTTTGCAAAACTTGGAGGCCAAGGAAATAGTGCAAAAAACCTAAGTCTGTCATTTCAAATTTCTTCTTAAGGTTGGTTTTCACATGGTTTAAAAGTTTTGAGTCACTACCAGTAAGGATAAGATCATCAATATAAAGGACAAGGATTATGATATGGCTTCCTACTGTCTTGGTATAGACATTAGGATCAAAATGGCATCTAGAGAATTCGGTGTCAATAAGAAAGTTGTCCATTTTGGCATACCAATCTCGGGGAGCTTGCTTAAGACCATAAAGAGATTTCTTAAGGTGACAAACAAGGCCAAAGTCATTCTAGACATAGCCAGGAGCTTGTTCCATGTAGATTTCTTCTTGAAAATATTCGTGCAAGAGAGCATATTTAACATCCATCTGATGGACCTCCCATTTATGTGACGCAGCAAGGGAAAGAACAAGGTGGATGGAATTCATTTTGGCTACAGGAGAAAAGGTTTCATTATAGTCAATTCCTTCAAATTGGGAAAATCCTTTGGAAACTAATCGAGCTTTGTGTCTTTCAACACTTCCAACTGATGCATACATAGTTTTGTCAACCCATTTACATATCACAAGTTTTCTTCCTTTTGGAAGAGGTACAAGATCCCAAGTATCGTTGGCCATTAAAGAACGATACTCTTCATTCATTGTTGTATCCCAATCTGG